>JARHVA010000053.1:1730000-1750000 GCA_037957365.1 Torreya grandis | reverse complement strand
CAAGATTAAACCAAGTCTAAATGCTTATGTCATGCCATGACTTAACTAGTAATTGAAACACCATGCCACCACCCTAGTATAGAGTGTTATAGTGCTAGGTAGAATGAGGTAAAACATGAAAGTAGGGTGATATTCCTAAGGTGGTGGGTTAGGTCTAGGTAGGTTTAGATACATAACTTCATAGGTTACTAGGATCAATAGAGGGACAGAGAAAGATTCAAATACCTATAGGTGAGAATATAGAATGGGAAGTACAAAAAAGATAAAGGTTGTGGCCATCAAAAACATATAATATATTATAATTAAAAATAATGAGTATAAGTAAATCAAGTAAGGTACAATAATACAAGAATAAGGACCATAGCTGACACACATAATGACCACTCAATGTGTCTAAAGGACAAAAATAAAAAGCATACCTATCAGACATGTTGATGTGCTCAAAATTCACTTAGTTCTAGGAGTACAGTCTTCAACATCTACCTATCTCATAGACATACTTGTAACCACTAAAAATGGCATCAATCAAAAATCGATAATAAATACAAATTTAAAAAATCATCATTAGTAGTATCAAGTCTATAAAATAATAAATCATAGAATTAAGTACATAGCCCAACACTGCTACAACTAGTACCATAGGCAACCCATCTAAATAATAGCCAATAACCAATTTAATAGTCATAATGTTAATGTTATAACAACATAATATAAAATTAAAATGCAAGATCATAACATTTTGCCCCTCTTGGAATGGAGTTGTCTCAGCGACTTAATAAAAAATTCATGCATAATGTTGTTTGAAAACATGAGCATCTTCTCAAGTAGTGCTCCTTTTGCTTATAGAGTCCTATTATACCAAAACCTATTATATATCTATGTTATGCAAATTAACGCTATGATAGTCCAAGATTCTTAGTGGTTCCAACTGAATCTTTTCCTCTTCCATCACCTGTAAATGAGTCCAATCCAAAATATGAGATGGATCAAGTATAAACTTTCTAAATAATCCAACATAAAAAAATGTTGAATCCTTGAAAGAGAAGGACGAAATGTCAACCAGTAAGAAATAGGGCTAATCTTTTTCACTATGTTTAAAATATTGACAAAACATGGTGCTAACTTGGAAGCCTTGACAAATTTAATAGAACTTTTTTATTGTCCAATGTGCAGAAAAACCTTATCTCCCACACTGAATTCATGTGGAGTTCTCTTACTATCTACATAGCTCTTTTACTTGTCAAAAGCTATTTTTAAATTTTACCTTATTAATTCCATTTTCCTATCATATTATAATAGTAAATCAGATCCATTAACAACCTTATTTTCCAAGCTATCCCATCCAAGTGGTATTCTACACTTACATCCATATAACAGTTTAAATAGAGATATCTTAATAGCTGAATAGTAGGAATTATTATATGCAAATTCAACCAGATGAATATAGTCCTCCCATTTTTTTGGTTGATCCATTACATACATGCATAACATATCCTAAACCACTTGGTTGAGCTGTTTCATTTGCACGTCTATTTTTAGATGATATAAAGAGCTAAAATTTGGCTTTGTTCCAAAGGCTATATTTAAAGTAGGCCAAAACCTTGAAGTAAATAACTTATCCTAATCTGATATGATCACTTCAAGTATACTATGGAGTCTTACGAATTCTTTCACAAATCATTTCATAAATATGGATGCATCATCTATTAAATTATTGGCAATAAAGTGGCCAACTTTTGTTGTTTTGTCAACTGCCACTAAGATTGTATCATGCTTGTTATGTGATTTTGGTAGCCCCACAATAAAATTAAGTGAGAATACATCCCATTTATCACTTAGAATATCATGAGGTTATAACAACCCTCTTAAATGGTAATGCTCATATTTGACCCACTGTCATTCCAAGCATTTTACTATAAATTCAACTCATGCATCATTACAGGCCAAAAATATAGCTTTTTTAACTCATGCATCATTTTTTTAACCCCTAGATGAGCATAATAAAGTTTTGGATTCACTTTAGTGTGTATATAATTTTTCAAGTCACCCAACTCTTTGACATAAATTCTACCTGTATGCCTTATCAAACCATCTATTACAGCATAAAATTCATCAAATATTTTTGTTATAGGCTCATCAACCAAACCTAATCTTACATCATGGTAGAATACATTAGCAAACTATTATTCTAAAACAACACTTCTAAAATTTTCCTTATAACATCAATAAGGTAGCAAGGTACATGCATCTGCTAAGTGCATCAACCATATAATTCTCCTTGCCTTTGACATAAGATATATTCATGTCAAAATTGCTCAAAAATTCTAGCCACCTATGTTGGCATGCATTTAAATCTTCTTGAGAGAATAAATAATCAAGACTTTAATGATTGAATTTCACTCAAAAGAACTTTCCCAACAGGAAATGTTTCTATTTTTGAGTGAATGAATAATGGCAGTAAGTTCCATATTATGTTTAGGATAGTTATTTTCATGTTCTTTCAACTTTCATGACTCATAATCACAACCTTACCATCTTGAGTCAAGATACCTACATATCCTTCTTTAGAAGCATCAGCCCAAACTTCAAAGTTACCATTTGGGTCTAGTATGATAAGAATAGGAGCTACCATAAGCAACCTTCTCATCTTAATAAATGTTTCCTCCCACTAAGGAGTCCACACAAAAAAAATTCCCTTGCATTGTAAGGAAGTGATGGGATAGGCCACACTAGAAAATTTTTAAACAAAATATTGGTAATAACCAGCCAAACCCATGATGCTACACACTTCATGCACATTGGAAGGAGTAGGCCAATCTTGAATAGCTCTAATTTTAGCAGGGTCACTATTAATGCCTTCCTCAAAAATAATGTGTCCTAAATAATGAATTTTTGACTCATAAAATGTACATTTTGATAATTTTCCATAAAGCTTATGTTGTCTTAGTCTTTGTAGGACTAGAAAAAGGTGTTGGTCATGTTTAGCCTCATTTTTGAAATAAATAATAATATAATAAATAAAAACTAGCATAAACTTATCCAATAAATCTCTAAATATGATGTTCATAAGATTCATGAAAGTTATTGGTGCATTGTTTAAGTTGAAAGGCATAACTATGAACTCATAATGTCCATAACAAGTTTTAAAGGAAATTTTATGTATGTATTCTTCCTTGATTCTCAATTGATGGTAACCAAATCTTAAGTCAATCTTTGAAAATACTGCAACATCTTTCATTTGGTCAAATAAGTCATCAATTCTAGGCAAAGGATAATGGTTTTTTATTTTTACCTTATTTAACATGTGGTAATCAATGAAATCCTTAGAGTACCTTATTTATTATTCACAAAGACTATCAAAGCACCCCAAAGAGAGACACTTGGCTAGATACTTCCATTATCTAAAATTTCTTGTATATGAGCTTTCAATTCTTATAAATTAGCCACATTCATGTGGTAGGGAGTCTTAAAAGCAGGGATAGATCTGGGTATGATGTCAATAGAAAATTTAAATTCTCACTTGGGTGGTAACCTAGGTTGTTTTTCAAAAAAAATCCTTAAACTCCCTTAGAATAGTAAAATCTACATGTTCTAGCTCTTTTTCACTAGAAATTTCTTGTGGTTAAACTGCATAGAGTTTGCAGCCCTTCCTAACAGCTTTTTTTAGCTGTAACGCTAAAAGTGTTTCATGTCTCCCAGACCCTTGAATATATTACAATTCTATAATTTGGCTAAGGACATTAGTGCATTACACTCTTTTTCCCACACAATCAAGTGTGACTTGATGTTCATGCAGCTAATCCATCCCAAGAATGAGATCATAAAACCCTAAAGGTGTGAAAAATATTCACCTTGATCTTAAAGACACCAAGGTCTAATTTTTCAATGTGATAATCAACGCAAATCCTTAGCGTACCACATTTCTTATTCACAAAGACTACCAAATCACCCCAAAGAGATACACTTGGCCCAATACTTCCATTATCTAAAATTTCTTGTATATGAGCTTTCAATTCTTATAAATTAGCCACATTCATGTGGTAAGGTGTCTTAAAAGCAGGGATAGATCTGGGTATGATGTCAACAGAGAATTTAAATTCTCACTTGGGTGGTAACCTATGTAGTTTTTCAAAAAAAAATCTTAAACTCCCTTAGAATAGTAAAATCTACATGTTCTAGCTCTTTTTCACTAGATATTTCTTGTGGTTGAACTACATAGAGTTTGCAGCTCTTCCTAACAGCGCTTTTTAGCTATAAGGCTGAAAGTGTTTTATGTCTCCCAGACCCTTGCATATATTACAATTCTATAATTTGGCTAAGGTCATTAGTGCATTACACTCTTTTTCCCACACAATCAAGTGTGACTTGATGTTCATGCAGCTAATCCATCCCAAGAATGAGATCATAAAACCCTAAAGGTGTGAGAAAAATATTCACCTTGATCTTAAAGACACCAAGATCTGATTTTTCTTGTTCCAAACACTCAAAAATAGGAACTTTTAAAATCATTTAATTAACATTCATCACACCATTGAAAGTTGTAAATTTCATCCAAGAGTTGCCTTTATTATTGCACATAACAACAAAGGTATGTTATATGATATAACTAACAATTAAGTTTATAATATACATTTAATATTTCAACATGTAATTAAATTTGAGATATTAAATTTTAATATTGTCAATCTTATTTTTTCTAGGTCGAAGGTTCCTTGACAATTGCCAATATATATTTAAAGTCATTTCAGCTCACTTGTAACAACTATAGTTTCATAATTCAACCAGCATAACATGCCCACACCACAACCTTTAATTGTCCTTCATGCCATTAAGAAACTCCATATGCATATCACCATTGATTGATTTGTAATCTAAAAATTGTAAAACATACTAATATACAATATAGTCTTTCAGGGCCACTATTGAAAACAATCCTTCATGCATTCACACAATCACTATTTTGCTGACAAGGCGAGCACTATCTACTTGCTAAGAGTATTTTCATTGAAAGGAAAATTTAGACTTGATAAACAAAAAGTCATTCTATATGTTGAGATGTTGAGCAAAAACTAAGGTATAGAATATGTTTCTAAATTTTTTTCAAATTTGAAACTACACACTACTAACTAATTTCTACTCATTGTCTCTCACTATGTAGATAAACATTTCTTATGCCTATGGATAACCCACATATAAGACTTATAGGAATAAATACCTCCCTTGCCTACACAGATAAGATGAACAACTACTAATAGTATTTACTATTAAAAACTTACATCCCAAAGTTATACTATGTTTTATTTATGTTGCGAATGTGAATGGCTTTTGTAAATATAGCTTAAACTTGAATGCATTTTATTTTAACAATAATGTTTAGTTTTATATCTTACTAATCAAGGACTCACACTTAGCTTGTACTATGGTTTATTTCTATTACCAAATATTGCCATCACTTAGTAATTATATTATTCTATATTTGTTAACAAAAGAAATTGATTTTCATATTTTGTAACTTTTTTTCTATTACCAAATACTTTATTTGGTGGATATTCATGCCCTATGTTGAAGCTCATATTATGGTATAGTTGGGAGTATACTTTCAAAGGTGAATTGATCTATTGTTTGTGCTTGGGGTAACACCATTCATTATATAGAACAAAATATGTTTTTTTCTTGAATTTATGATTCTTTGTGACCTACACAACATCTTCAAAACCAATAACCAATGCTATCATCACTTGCATCTTTTATTTATATATTTTAATAATCTATATTGATTAATTATCATATTTTATTTATTATTTCAATTTATATATTTTTTTTAATGATTTATATCAACGCTTAGTTCTAGCTTCAATTCATAAACTTGTTTCAAAACTGACATTTTATCATAGTACTTATTAAAAAAAATTGTGTTTATCTATTTCATATTATTACTTTGATTTTAATAATACAAAGATCAAATACAATATAGTATGTGACACAAATATAAAGACCATTCATTATATGGCCCTTGTTACTCCCAAATGGTATACTAAAGGAATCAATTTATTTTAACTTTTGATTAAACTCGCCCTTTTCTACCAATCATAAATCATTATTTTTTGTGTATTGAAAAATTTGGAAGTTTATAATAGTGAAGATATACATTTATTAACAAAAAAAATGTGAAAAAGTGTATTTATTTATGTTTTCATTTATTAAAATTATATGCACATTAGTAAGGGAAAAAGTGCTAATGTCATACCCACTCATTGAAATAAATGAAATCATATTTTTAATATTTAAATAATAAAATTTATCTACCAAAATCATTAAAATACACATAAAAACATTAAATTAAATTGACACATGGCCCTCCAATAAGTTGGAAATTGAGGCAAGCAATATGGATGATAAAATTTTGGTACACGGGCGCTGCGTGTGAAAGAGAATCCGCAGTCCACCATGCAACTGATAGTGAGATTAATAGGAGACATGTGCAACATAGATCTCTCTAACATGGATAACCATAAGCTAAGGTCAGCCCAAATAATGATGAATATACAACCCCATTCTCCATTCCATTTGATTATACCAAAGGGTGAGCAAAGAAAGCCCTTTCCATCCAATGTAGTGAGGAAGATGTGTCTGTGCTCACCCAATAGTCATCCCAGTGTATTTCATTATAATATCCATAGAAATTACCCCCTTATTTTTCTTTTTCTTTTTATTCATTGTTGTTGTCATGTGTACATATAAATTCATAGCTACACATGTGGAGATCAACGATGAAGAATTCATTGGTGAGAATCGGCAACATGGAAGGAGGAAAATGGGTAAAGAAGGCCCTTACTAAACTCATCCACCCTTCCAACCACCAAGTGCATGGGATAATGTCTTTCCATCCATAGCCCAGTAGGTTCTACCATATGACTAGGGTGGAAAACAAGCATGTTTCTTAAAGATTGGGGCCTTTCCTATTTTACAAATCTCATGAGTCAACTAGTTAGTTAAATTTTTGAAGAATACTCCAGTAATGGAAGATAGATGTTAAAAAAAGTTATCATATCATGATATTTGGTTGTGTTGGATGTACGGGTGAAACCAAAGCCAACACCTCTGACCTCTCAACCAAGGAAAAAATATTAATATTTTTTTATAGAAGATTGTAATTAATTTCAATTCTATTTATTAATTTTCATTCGTGGTTGTCGATATTTTGAAGATAAACATGATTATGTGTGAAATAGGGAAATATATAAAGGATTTTTTTTTTAGATCGTGGTAAAAGACAAATTCATAGATGATTATGTGCAATTATGAAACCCTAGCATAGATGATGCTCATGGATGCTTCTTTTCTATTAGAGCTTCTCAGAACCCTAAATAGAAAAGATCAATTTGATACCTCTGACTATATGAATTTCAAACCCCTTTTTGATGAAAATAGACTTAACTTCATCAAATTTACATTACACATAGACATTGTGAAGCTATAAAATCAAATTCCCCTATTTGTCCTCGCCAAAATACTAGAATTTGAGACCAAATATATGAAAGAAGCACAAACCAGACTCTTCTTCTTGCTCTTTGACATGGCTTACACATTTTGTCCTTTTAAATATTTGTAGATCTCATTATATGAACTATATTCCTCATTTATATGTATAGAACATTTTTTTGTTTTCTTGCATGGGTTAATCCTCTCTTTTTTGTCTGGGACACGACCTCCTCCTCTACCTTCTTCATCGATGGTACAAATTCAAAATCTATTAAATTATGTTCTTCCATTTTGTGTCAAGGTTATGTGCATAAATATAATTATTACTAAGTTTTAAGTTGAAAACTTGTACATTTTTTGTGAATGCAATTTCTTGATGCATTTGTAATTATGAGCCACTGATTTTATGTATGACATTTAATTACATTGCATGTTAATACCTCCCCTCTTTAGCTCTATGTTTCATTTAAAGATTTGTACTTTCAAGCAAAGATATTGTGGAATTTTTGTATTTAGTAAAAGTGTTTACAGTTGGTTGGTTTGTCAATGGAAATTAGTAAGTTATCTAAGTGTGAATGTTTGCAAGCAAAATGGATGCTCTTCAAAACACATGCCAGTTAGGGGTCATGAAGGCATGGAAGATCCAAAAAAAATTGCTTTACAATTTGAAGAAAATATTTACACTATTGTTGTGGACGAAGTTTGTTTCTCTTGTTCCCCACACACACATTGACACATAATTCATTAGTTTTCTATGGAATGTTGTCCATTTTTTCAAAAAAAATTGTAATCAGCATTACAATGTTTTTTTGTGTGTTTTTCTGCCCAGTTTTCCTTATGGTCATTGTTAATAGTGCAAGTATCTAACATTGTAATTTTATATGCCTTGTTTATAGATTTTTTGCTGATAAATAATGTAATATATCCATATTCTGGTTACCATTTTGGGAAAAAGAAGTGAAAATAGCTAAATACATGATTCAATTCAATTAATTTTAAAAAACATGAGGGAAAATGACATATTTTAGTAAGAACTTAGGAAAAAAATTATATATAAGATAATTTTTTTTCCCTTAATAATAATGAAATTAAGTTTAACCTTTCTTTGAGCTTAAATAACTCTCAATTTAATCCAACACTAATGTATCAAATATAATGTGTTATGAATGGTAAATCAATAAATCCCCCAAATAATAGTTGAGTGACTTAAACTATCCAATCTTGGTATTTGTTTTAGTTTCTCACTATTTTTCTATGATCTATACACATTTGACATATTCTTGCAAAACTTTAATATTTTAATCATAGGTTTCATACTTTTTTTATCTTATGGAGACTCCCAATACCGTGTCAATTTTAATATAGTTGTTTCTCCCAAGAAAGTAATAGAATTATGACTTGTTTATGATTTTAATGCTACTACACACTCTTTTACAACAAAAAAATAGATCTGATAGTATTCTATCTTTCTTAAATAATCAAATGAAGTCCAAATTTTCACCCTATTCCCACCATTATTTGATAATTTACTTTACTCATATGATGTTAGTGCCATTGCCTTCTAAATATATATTATTTTTTTATTATCATATGTAGTTGTTAACATGTGTTGATCTTTTTTATGGAGAATTTTTATGGGCCCTATGTGTAACAAGATTATCTATGGAAAATCTCAATGAAGATGATATCATTGGAAACAAAAAAGCTAGGTTCTTAGAATGAAACCTTTGCCAATTCTTTTGAAGCACTAGTAGCAACTAGAAGCCTCTATACCCTGGTTTGGGCACTCACAAAATGCTAATATTTAAAATTGCTAGTTTTATTGGTTAATATGCTTTTATTTAATTTACCATTACTTTGATGTCTGTAACCAACTATAATATTTAAAATAAAGGTGTATATATATATATATATCATATTATTCAAAAATTACTCTTTGTTCATAGCTTTATATTCATTGCCATTCAACATCTCCATTTTGAGCTTGATTTCCCTTAATATTGCGACTTATGCAAAGAGATCAAGTTTTATAGCAATTTACCCTCTGTTTTAGTGCTAAGCTTGTCTGATTTAGTAGTTTTAAATTTTTAGTCTTCAAAATCATTTGTGCTTTTTCATTTAAAGGATTTTGATACTATCAAAAAAGTTCTTTTTATCTTTTTTTCTAATGCAATTTTCTTGTCTAGAAAGACTGGAACAAAAGATTATTGTGCTAGGATGCCTGACTTGGTTAAGGAGTGATTAATTTGATTTTCATAAAATTTACACTTAATGGGATTTAATGTCTACATTATCATAAAAACAAAATAATCAACTATGTTGTAACTTGTTTCCTTATATTTTTTAGCTATTTCTATAGCGCATCTTGATTTTTGAAACCTCGACCAAGTATGTCAAAAAAAACATTTTTCCCCTGTTTCTTTTTGTAAAATTAAATAGTAGAGTATCACATTATATGAACATATGTAGAGAATGTGTTTTCCATAAAAATGTATATATCTATCTAATATTTTATTTTTGTGACTATTTCTCCATATCTTTATATAGACAATGTGTATATGTTGACATCATTTTTTGTTTTCTCTGTAAGCCTTTTTTTATCAATTTAAATGAGTATTTCATTGAGCCCACATCCTGTACACAAACCTAGGACCCAATGGTTGTATAATTATAGAAATGAAGTTCATATTTTTTTCATGTGATTCTTTTTCATGATTTTAAAATATATTATAGAAAGGTTTCTACAAGCAAGCCTTGATGTATATCAATGTATGTACAAACAATGTGTATATGTCGATGTTGTTTTTCTTACCTTCATAATTCATATAGATAATGTGTGCTCGTAAACCATGTTTTATCTTTTTTTTAAATGCATTTTACTTGAATGGTTTTAAATTCAATGCCTACAACATGTTTTAATATCCAATAATATAAAAAAATGTTACTAACAATGAAATAAATTAACAAAGGGTGATTTTTTTCTAATACCGGATTTAAATGGGATGCATTCCCAAAAAATTGGAAGGTAAAAAATGGTTTATATGTAGTGGTTCTATGAATAAAAGGGCTACTTGGAACTTCAGTCGATGCTCAACTCATTGCTCAAGATATATTTGAAGCATGTAATATCTCTTGACTGTTTGGTTTGCCGAGATATATATCATGTAAATATTTTTTTAGTTTAGGGGTAACTTAGTTTAGGATTTTATCTATATGATAGACATTTTAATTTTTTATTTTAATATAAACAAAAGGTAAAATCTTATTTAAAGGAGTTGGCTTCCAAAATGGTGTGTATTTTGGTCATCATTCAATATATAAGTTCGTTGAGAAATGGGTTATAATTTTATTGTATCTAACTATGTTTGCTTCTTATTAACTTACTAATTCTTTTTTAATTTTTTTTTATCTATTCTTCTTAGAGAATAGGTATATTTATTATTATATTTCTCGACGGTCTACCTTGAAACTTTAAAAACATTCCTCCCTCTAACCATTAAATAGTTTTTATTTACACTCTTACCTAACCATAAAGTTAGTCAAAACTAAAACTAATTAGTAGCATTTAGTTCATATGATCCAATCATTTTTTTTCTCTACTTTCTAATTCTATTGTGGTAATTATGCTCTATAATCAATCACCGTATTTAATGTGGATGGCATATTAATTGTTTAGATTAGCAATTAAACGGTCAACTTTAGGTCGCTTAATAGAGACATAAGTTGTTGCAACTAGAGTAGTTTATGTGTTACGAATATAACCTCTTTAGATGTGCTTTACAAGTTACTAAATTTGATTCAAATGGATATGATGGTGACATGATTGGTGGTAAGGTTAAATTTAATAACTGTAATAATAAAAAAGGCATTTGATTCAAATGGATACGATAGTGACATGATTGATGGTAAGGTTGAATTTGATAATTGTAATAATCAAAAAGCATTTATATGAGATTTATATAGCCTACCTCCATTTTATATTGTTTGAGTTTTTGAGACTCACGCTCTCACAAAATTCAAAACTTCTTAGACTTATATTTTTATTTTAGTGATGGGTTATTTTAATTTCATAGGCACATTAAATTAGAGGGTTTTACTTAGCTTTGAGTTTTTCCTTATTAATTTTACATTGAAATAAATAATTATATTGTATTATATTTTTCATATTTTCTTTTTAGAGCTTGAGATTGGCGATCCTTTTATTTTTATGTACTCTCCTTATTAATATATAAAAGGGAAATTACTTTACCTTTTCATAGATTCACTTGGATTTCTCCAAAGTTTTTATAATTTATATACAATATACAAATGTCAATCGCTTTTGGATATTTGAGCTACATTTAAAAAAATATCCCACATATATTTTGTTCTTGTTCTACTTTATATATATATATAGTTTCATAATTTATATACAATATACAAATGTCAATCGCTTTTGAATATTTGAGCTACATTTAAATACATATTCCACATATATTTTGTTCTTGTTCTACTTTATATATATATATATATATATATATATATATATATATATATATATATATATATATATATATATATATATATATATATATATATATATATATAAAACACACACACATATATAGACATAGATATACATATGTATATGCATATATATAGATATACATATACATATACATATGTATATATATACATACATATGTATATATATATATATATATACATATGTATATATATATATATATATGTATGTATATATATATATGTATATATATATATATATGTATATATATATATATATGTATATATATATATATATATATGTATATATATATATGTATATGTATAATATATATATATATATATATTTCTTTTTCTACTTACAATGTATTTAAAAAAATTGGTGACTTATATAAATAATTGTTTACACATGTATATCTTAAATTGATTTCATATGTTTCGTGTTAATAATTTTTTTTCAACAACATAAATGCCAACTATAATATGTTATTGAGGATAAAGGTAGGCAATTGTCACTGTGTTATTCTTGTTCAAAAAGCTACAATATTGTAATAATTTTTTAACTGAAAAACAAATAAAAGCAAAATCTACTTACTCTCACAGAAACTTGGCACATAACACCCTTGTTCTATAAAAACTCAAGTTGCATACCAATTAGCTTTCCATCTAATAAGAAGTAATAATAGTTGAAGTCTAAAATATGTGAGAAACCTACAATCTATAGAGGGGCCGTATATTACTGATTTGGAAGATGGTATTGAGGCGAAAGGAAGTGTACTACGCAAGTGGAAAGTGTTCGTTTCCGTTTAATTTGAGGACGTCAGTTACCCGAAGACAAAATTATGAAAAGACAATGTAGATATTTAGTTGTTTTCATTTAGATGGTACGAAAGATATTTTAAAAGTTCACAGTATCATATTGAAAGTGGTGACGTTGGGATGCTGATGTCACCAATTATTGAAAGTGGTGACGTTGGGATGCTGATGTCACCAATTGTTGATGTTCATGTTTATAAATATCTATGTTTAGAGTGAATGTTGCATTGGGTGAATCTTTATAATTGTTCAGTCTCAAATATGGAGATGGTGAAATCTCAAAATCAATCTAAAGCTGTGGAGAATGTGCTTGCCATGAAAGGTGGGCATGGAGATTCTAGTTATGCTTATAACTCATCGTCAGTTCAGGTACTACTCATCTATTATCTGTTTTCCATTTTATTCTTAAATTTTCATCTTAAGATTTTAAGAATAACTACACTTTATTTTTTTCTCCCACATGACCGCAATGAGTTGTGTGTGAAGATAAAGATGATCAAAGCTATGAAACCAATTCTGGAGCGAGGCATTTATGACAATATGAGATTGAAGTTGAGTAGCGGAGGCATGATATTTAGGATAGCAGATTTAGGGTGTGCGACTGGGCAGAATACTCTTATGGTGGCAGATACCATTGTCAAAGCTCTCCAATGTTCAATTCAAGGGGAGGAGGAAGAGATGGTGCCAGAATTTCAAGTCTACTTCACTGATCTTCCATCCAATGATTTCAATTCGCTGTTACGAATGTTGGCTTCAGATTGTGCAGATGCAGTTAACGGTGGTGATAAGAAGTCTCCGGCTACAAGATCTTACTTTGCAGCAGCTGTGTGTGGATCATATTTCAGACGCCTCTTCCCACAAAAAAGCTTGCATTTCTGTCACTCTTCTTTGAGCCTCCATTGGCTTTCACGGGTGAGTACCTAGTAATTGATAAACATTTGTCAGATGCTTTTTCCCATGAAAAAGCCTGCATTTCTGAAACTTTTCATTGGCTTTACTCCTACGACCTGACCACATGGATGCCACGCATTTAACTTTATTTGTACTGTTGTTAAAACCTACTTTTATTAACATTATGTACTCAGTAATGTCATTCTTTATTCTTATATTTTTTTTTATAGGGGTGGGGCATGTTTGACAAGGCGTATTAAACATGAATAATTTACAGGTGCCTGAGAGTGTTGAGCACAAAAGCTCTCCTGGTGTGTATATATCCAGTGAGGCAGAGGGGGCTGCGTATCTTCAACAGTTCAACACAGACTTGACAGCATTTTTGAGCGCCCGGGCAGAAGAGATAGTTGGTGGGGGATGCATGTTCATAGCTCTGGTGGGTCGTAATGCAGGCGCCCACATAATGCAGCAGCAAGGAACTTTAGGAGATATTGCTCGTCACTTGGAATACGCATTTGAGGAGCTGGTCAATGAGGTATCTATTACTGTGTACTTAATGTCAAAAATGGTCTAACTTAAACTTGCATGTTTGGTAAGCCCGGCCACATAATATTGATTAATTTATTGAATAAACTGCAACATTGATTGATGTAATATAAGATATTATGGACATTTTCTTTGTGCAGGGTATTATTGAAAAAAAGAAATGGGAATCCTTCAACATACCTTACTTCGGTCCCAATCCAGAGGAGGTGGAGAGCATAGTGAGGAGAGAAGGGTCGTTTGCGATAGAGAGTGTGAAGACGTTGGGAGGATTTCCTTTGCATCCAATGACACAGGTGACGAGAGGGGAAGAGAAAATATTTGGGAGAGCTGTAGAGAACCATTACAGGGCACTGTTTGAAAATATTGTTGAAGCTCAGTTGGGATGTGAAAATATTGTTGAAGCTCAGTTGGGATGTGAGCATCTGACAGATGAATTCTTCTCAAGAATTGCTAGAAGAGCAGCTGCTAAGTTTGAGGAGTATCTCCCCAATCAAATTGAGTTGGTCGTTGCCCTTCTCGTTAAAAAAAGGAGTACACAATAACGCCTGCTAGTAAACAGAGCCTTACATGCTCAATATCTGCTTAGTACCATGTAAACTCAGCTAGATTATCTTCAAATAATAGTAAACTGAATGGTTCACTGATGTGTGGCTCAAATTCACAGATTTCAATCTCTAGTTACCACTATATTGTGAGGTTAGAAGCCATACCATGCATAGATTTCGTTAACCGTAAAAAAAAAACTTGTAGCCAACCTCACGATGGTATAGTTTGTGAGGATAGAGATCCATCACCAATATCATTATTTGGCTCTAATTTTATTTTTAACATAGTTAGACTCTTCTCGATATGACCTGCCGTCCGCAAGGCCAACCTTATTCATTGTCCTTTGTAGTTCACGTGGAGAGATTTTTCTTACATATTGTTCTCAACACACACGCCCCCATTAAAATTTAATTCTGAATGTAAAATTTAATATAAATAGTTGTATAGAAGTCGCTTTAAAAAAATTATTGTATTCACATGTACTTTAGCTTTGGATGGGCTTGACATGCTCTGATGATGACAAAGCGGATGTCAATTTTGATTTTGCTGCATTGAATGCTACATAGCCTTCTTTGGCTACTTTGATGTTTCTTGCGATGTAAAAGGAAGCATTAGAGTATTATATAAAATAATTATTTAGAGTTTTTGACTTTGACATTTTCATTGGATGTGTAGGATTGAGAGACTTAACAAAGAGAGGTCAAGTGTCGAGATTACATTGAACATACTCGAATGCAAATAAAATAAAATTATCTAAGTACTTCAAAAACAATGGATAAGCGAAGTCAATGTTACAATAATCTTAGGCAACAAAAAATAAACTGCCAAAAATAGACTATATGTATAAGCTTACGCATAGCATGCATGTTTACAATATAGTCATCAAAATTAACAATTTTGTCAAAAGAATACTTGCTCTTAAGAAATAACACAACTAAAGATAAAATTAGGTTAAAAGTGAACATGCAATTACAAATGTTGGCTCATGATGTGGTAGTGGACATGGATGAAAATTGCATGTTTGTAGCTACAACTGTATTTACAATTGTAACTTGAGTTATACTTTGAATAGGGAGTGCTTATATGGATATGCCAACTTTAGTTATGACTAAAGTTACCACTGAATTGTCTTATGGAGGTGCTAGGAAAGCCCTTGGTGTTGAATTTAATTGCTTTGCTACCTCTATCTATAGGTACAAGGCATGACTAGCCTAAAAATAAATATTAATAGTCTCAAAATCCAACAAAGGCCACTTGAACAATTGTGGGAGTTTTTTCATCATCCTCTTGTGAGTTCTCAATGCCACTTTAACCTCTACATAAAAGGTTTATATGGTAGTAACCTTGTCTCTATCAAAATTTATTAATTGTATCTAGTCTCCTTATTGGTTCTATAAACAGTCCCCTTAATCGCTTCTCTAAAGATATCAACTGTAACCTAGAGAAGATTCTCAAAAAAGGGCTTGAGAACCAACTGCCCAAGGGGATTGATTACTCCAGTAACCCTCATGTCTTTCAAAATTGAGATAGATTGTCTTTCACGATTTGTAAATAAGTGTATTAATGCTCACATCTATTGATGACATTCAATCAATCTATGTTTTCTAGTAGCCACATTATTTTGGACCTATGTAACATCTAGTGTTATTATTAAATTGAAGTGGGCATATGCCCTATTTCTTGTAGCTTGGCTCAAAAAATGGAACTTGGCCTTCATGTTCTTCATTTTATTCATTAATTGATATATGTCTCCCCATTTAGGCTAGGACTCAGCCCTTACAGACCTTATCAATAGAATTATGCCATACAGCTTCTTGGTTGCACCTTGTACATGGTCAATGATTTCCTTTGGGGGCTGAATAGTTATCCTCTCTTGAGACTTTTGAACACTCTAATCATAACTTTTAAACATTTCTTTTGTTACTCCCCTCGTGGCATCCACAAAACTGTAGGGATCTTAATTTTATAGGTTTAAGTATGAGGGTTTAGTTTTTTTCTTTTTGATAGAGAGAATATGTCTTCTCTCTGCTCCAACTCAACCCTTTCCCCTTTTGCCACCTTTGTTTTCCTCTTTACCTTTCTTAAGGTGTTTTTTTCTTTCAAAATGGAACTTGATCATTGGTTGCTCTCCAATCAAAAAATCTTGCCTACCTACCTCTTCTTGTCGCAACCTTTGAATCCATAAAGGGACATTCAATGCAATTAGTTGTTATGCTTTCTTTGTTTTTATAGGATTAAAAGTAGGAGATATCCCTAGAGGAAGCATTGATTCTGGGGAATATTCCCTAATTAATGGAAAAGGAGGTATAGCCTCCTCCAACCAGTAAATTTATTCTATGTCGAGGCATCTATGATATACTTAGCCTTCCTATGCTCTTTGTTTATTATAAATGTAGAAGAATCTATGGGGAAGCATAGCCAATGGGCATGATTTGTTATATATATGGCCTAGGGAAGTAGCTTGTGTAGCAGAAATAGAAGCAGACACTAGACTCTCAAAATGCACTTTCCCAATGAGTATGTCACTTGGGTATTAAGTAAATTTTGTATATAATTAGTAACTAATGTATCTATAACTCTTGTCATGGTGTCAATAGTATTAGCGCTCTTAGGAGGCTAACTTGGAGTTCAAAAATCCCAGATCACTAGAGCTTGGATTGTGGTTGACTAAATTAGCATTGTGGTTACCTGTGCCTTATTTGTTGGGCTCAAAGAATGTAAAGAATGAGACTTATTCCCTATAATACCTATTGTAGTGGTAGAAGTTGTAGTATCTAAAGAATAAGAAACATATGCATTTACATTTTAGGGAGATTTAGTTGGGGAAGCTACTACTATTACAACTGAAGTATCTTGAATTAGAAAACATGGAGATGTGGTTGATGATGGACCACATGTTGAGGTTTGTAGTTTTGAATTTACCTTGCCCTCCTTATCTCCTTATGTATCTAACAATAGCTCAATGGGATATTCTTTAGTCTCTCCTAATATCTTAGTTCCTCCAGACTAAGCATCATTTTTATTCATTTATTCATCTTCAGGATCACTCTCTATAGTTTCAATGATAGATTCTAATCATTTTATTTTGTGTCCCAAACACCAACTCTTCCTCACTAGCCCACTTCTTCTCTTTCTCATCACTATGTAGTACATCAATAGGTTTCAACCTTCATGAGGGATAATTTCTTCATAAAATAAACCAAATAGTCCATTGGTTCAACTTAAGATAATTAGGAATAATTTGAATCCCTTCAACATAAATGTGACTATAAAATGTGATCGGAGCTTAATCAGCCCCAGTTTAATTAGAGAATAAAGAAAAGAATCATTTGGTTCAATGACATGTTATATAGGATGTGATTTGGGACTCAATAAACACCAATGTCATCATATAATGAATGAAATAGTCAATTGGTTTAGTTTTAGATGCAATTAGGTTCAATATGATCCCCTTGAACCTAACTAGGACTATAAAATGTGATTTGAGGCTAAATTAACTCTGATTTCATCATAGTTTGAGCTAATTAGTCAATTAGTGCAATAAGTGACATAAATCTAGATAAAATGAGCCACGTGAACCTAGTTTTAATTATATATGATGTGATTTGGAGTGAAATTGGCCCTAATATCATCATATAATGATACAAATAGTTAATTCATTAAATCATGGATGCATATGAGGCCAATTTGAGCACCTTCAATGTAACTAAAGAATAGGATGTGATTTCGAGCTAAATTATTTATAATTCCATCATGAATTGATCTAATTAGTCAATTTATGCAATTATAGATGTGATTTGTGCCAAATTGAACCCCATGAACCTAATTTATGGCTTAATAAATTGTATATGATGCAACATGTGGCTTATTAAACCCTAATTTTATCATTAATGCAAACATAGAGGTCATTAGAGATAATATGAACCACTTAAACCTAACTATGACTATATGATGTGACTTGGGGCTAAATTATCTGATATTTCCTAACATATTGAACCAACTAGTTAATTTTTAAAATTATTGATGCAATTTGGACAAAATTGAACACTGTGAACCTAATTATGACCATATAAGATGTAATTTGATGGTCAATCAACCTGAATGTCATAAAAAAATAAGGCAAATAGTCCACCAATTCAATCAGGAATGAAATTGGGGCTGATTTGAGCCCCTTCAGCCTAGTTGCATGATCATGACATGATTTAGGACTAAATTTGTTACATCATGATTATCTTCTAAATTAATTAATCTATTAATTTATATATTTTATAGTTAATGATTGGCTAAATTATTGTGTTAGGAAGATGGATTTAAAATATGTTGATTTATGATATTTATATATTACTCATAGTCATGATCATTAACTTATATGTTAGCTATTCACATTTTTTATGGTACATTATGATCATGATTAGTTAGTTAGTTCAGTTGTACTAGTTTATTATGGATTATTTCATGATATTGTCTAACTAATATTTATTTTACTAAGATGGATGCAAGATGGAGTACACCCTCTAGACTATGACTAAGGGAAGGTATAATTAGAGAGGATGGAGTAGATGGAGATGTTATGGGATGAGAGAATGAGCCTAAAACCCTTGCACACACCATGGTGGAATATTATTACTATTTGGTTATGTTTATTTTGATATTTCATTGATTGTGTCACATATTAATTTAATATTTGCATGTAATGATTTTAATGATCTTACATAGTTCTAGTTTCTTGATTGTTATAATTTACATAATTATTTGTCATAGCTTGTGCACTAATATCATTTTATGGTCCTACTAGTGTGTATAGTAAAAAATGAAATCTTTTATGAAATGATACTTTCTTGGGATTGGTCTTGTGTGAATGCCTCATTTTTTTATCTTGATTTTATATAAAACTCTCTATTAGTTTAAAGTGGTTGAGCACCATAGGGTTCAAATGGGTGGCATGTTTTATAAGAATTAGTTATTCAAATATTGGATGTATTAATTAAAGGCATATTTCTGTGAGGAAGTTTATGGGATAACTTAGAGACCCATTTTTTATTTAATAAGGGTTATATTTTTAAATAGAAGACATTATGGTTTTATTAAAAGTTAGATACCAATATTTTATAGAATGTTGAGGTGATTATGAAAAAATCATATTCTTTGGAATCTATGGCATCAAAAAAAATTGGATACAAGGTCATAGCAAATATTTTTGGAATAAAAGGGAGACT
>JARHVA010000053.1:1710000-1725000 GCA_037957365.1 Torreya grandis | reverse complement strand
CACAAATCACATCTATAATTGCATATATTGACCAATTGGATTAATTCATGATGAAATTACAACTAATTTAGCTCCAAATCACATCCTATTCTTTAGTTACATTGAAGGGGCTCAAATTGGCCTTAGATGCATCCATGATTTAATGAATCAACTATTTCTATCATTATATGATGATATTAGGATCAATTTCACTCCAAATCACATCATATATAATTAAAACTAGGTTCATGTGGCTCATTTTATCTATATTTATGTCACTTATTGCACCAGTTGACTAATTAGCTCAAACTATGATGAAATCAAAGTTAATTTAGCCTCAAATCACATTTTATAGTCTTAGTGAGGCTCAAGGGGATCATATTGAACCTAATTTCCTCTAAAACTAAACCAATTGACTATTTCATTCATTATATGATGACATTGGTGTTTATTGAGTCCCAAATCACATCATATATAGCATGTCATTGAACCAAATGATTGTTTTCTTTATTCTCTAATGAAATTGGGGTTGATTAAGCTCCGATCACATTTTATAGTCACATTTATGTTTAAGGGACTCAAATTATCCCTAATTGTCTTAGGATTGGACCAATGGACTATTTGGTTTATTTTATCATGTAATTAGGATCGACAACCCAAAACTACATTCTTTATCAATAATCATTTGGTTCAATGACATGTTATATAGGATGTGATTTTGGATAAAATTAGGGTTTAATAAGCCACATGTTGCATCATATACAATTGATTAAGCCATAAATTAAGTTCATGGGGTTCAATTTGGCACAATGGTGAATTGAGGAAAAGACATCATAAAAAATAATCTAATTATCCCCGTATAAATTGTAGGACCCTATGTTTTAGTTGTAGATCGAGAAGGAGTAGCAATGACCATATGTGAAAGTGATCCTTGGATAACCTCCTATATATCTTCCACATCTACTTATCTATATAGACTATATTGATACTATCTATTTGTTCTTACTCTAGGAGGAGGGTTGTGAATGAGTGTATAAACTCATTATTTACTTTCAATTCTATTGGCATCCTCCTTAGTAAATTTTAGGTCATTTGGATGTGTTAGGATATAATAAAAAACATATTTAATTTGTTCATCCTTGTATGAACCTAAGTGTCAACCCAGTTATTCATGCATACATCATCATGTTTATAGGATTGATGCCCATAGTTAAGTCTCACCTTTTTATGATACCTTTTCACATGTTCCTTGACAGTTCTCCTAGGATCCTAATGCCTAAATGGTGCCAATTTAAACCCATAATACACCCTAATTTTACCCACATGTTAAAGGTTCTCCCACCTTGTATATATTGTATTCATCCAATACTAAAGAGGGTTAAGGGCACAGTAGCTTGCCCAGCAACCCTTAACTAGACATATACACTATTAGTCAATTAGGTTGTGATCTCTTATTCTACTACCTTATCTATTGTATATACAATGGGTATGATTTTGTGCCCTATATCCTAATTATAATACATTTAAGACATAGCCAATAGTCACTTATCTTCCTAATAGTCCTCCTAATATGGTCTGATAGCCTGGGCATGTTTTTTCCATAGATAGCTTGATACACCATTGGATAAAATGTCTATGTTATCCTTTGCATATTTTTCCTAAATTTTAAATGTGTAGGACATTGAATTATTCAAAAAAATTATTCTTGGGGTACTCTTGGATGGTTCCCAATGCTCCTCATAGCTTGGATGCACAATTTCAGTTATAACATCTACCAAGTAAGACATCATGTAGAATTTACCATATGGTAGACTTCCTAGGTTAGTGATCCTATAAATCAAATTGAAGGTAATAATTTTTCCCAGGGTAATGATTTTCTTAAAGGTCAGGATGGTATCAATCAATGTGATCCAAATTTCATTGACATAGGAAATGTTGGGGAAACCATATACCCTATTTAATAATTTCATAGTAATCCTTACTCCAGGCTTGAAGGTGACTATATGAATTACAAATATAGGGCCTTGAATCATAAAGCTACTTCAGTCATTTTTCCACTATTTTAATTTGGTGACAACATCATTGGAAAGTAACCAAGAATCAACCATGGCTTGGCTAAAATCTATTTTAGGGACATCAAGCTTATAATACTTCTCAAATACATTCCCACCAATGTATGCTATTGGATTGTTATTGTGTCAAAAGTGTAATATCTTACCATTAATTTTACCATTCATAATTAAATCAAATACCAAGTCAATGTAGGGCATTATCTCTAGTTTGGATACAACATTATGCATGCCTACTACCTTGATTGCCAAAAGGTCATCCTTAGATTTGTTCATGAAGATCGATAACTGGTCTTTGGCCCTGTAAGGTGCCACTACATCAACCACTTCCCAAATTACATAATAATGTTTGAGGTCATGAGTAAGAGTAGTTGAATCAAATGATGTATCTTTATACTTGGTTGGTCTAGTTGTATAATAAGTAGATGGAGGAGGAGGACTATGAGATGTAGATGCCATCATAATTTAGACAAGAAAACTCTAGTTATATAGAAATTTGAATGTCTTTTGGTCGTACTAGAGCTCAAATTTGCATTTGCACTAGGTAGATAGAAGGAAATGTGGTTGAATCATGCCTTTCAAACTGCCTATATTACCTTTAGATTTAGTTGGATTTTCAAATTGAATGCATTAAGTTTGCAAATTCATGTGAATTAATGGCAGTAATGGTTTTCACTCCCTTCCATTTCTATTTTTCAAATTTGATTTTTTCTTTTCCATAATGCCAATTTCTACAACTTTCCTACCATGTGGATTTTTCTCCTTACCTCTGGGTGTTTGTTATCTTGGTTTTGACAAATTTCATTTTTTTAAGCCTTCAGAATTGTTATCTAGCACATTTACTATTATCATGCGGCTTGAGGACGTGTGGCTTCATATCATTGCTCTGTAGGTGTTTGGTTCATGTTTATTGTTATTTGTTATCATGGTTATAGGTGAGTGGGATTGTGACATTTGGTATGATCTTAGGGATCCTCTATCCTAGAGCTTCACCTTTCTGTATGTGTGTGTATTAGATAATGAGTTAATAGGATCATGAAACTTGTCATGATCTGCTTGCCTAGAGTATTTGTATGATGGAATTTTGATGTGTTAGTCTTTGGGCAAGCAGGATCATGACACATGGATGGTTATCATTGATCTCCTTGCCTAGAATAAATTTTAATTATTTTAATTTATTTGATCATAGCAAGTTAAATGGGATGAGGACATGTGTCATGAACTCAATGACCTACTATCTCAGATCTTTCATAATATAAAACTTTTATATCATTGATCTTTGTTATCATGGCTATGGGTGTTAAGCATGAAATATACTGAGAGGGGGGGGGGGTGAATTAGTATATTATATATATTTTACTTAATCTAATTTATTTTCTTTAACCACTTTATCATACATTCAATATATGCAATAAAAATAAAACAATAACATGGACTACACGAGAGAGAGAGAGAGAGAGAGAGAGAGAGAGAGAGAGAGAGACACCAAATTTTTATGTGGAAACTCGAAGTGGAAAAAAACATGGAGAACAATCTCAAGTATATGAATGAGAACCAACTCAAATTAAAAAGTTTTCACGTACCAACTTGCAAGAGCACCGACCCCTTTTCTGAGCACCAACACAACAACTATTTGTGAGCACTAACTCATAAGAGCACCAACTCCTTGCAAAGATTTGTGAGCACCAACCCACAGGAGCATCAACCCCTCTTATGTAGAAAACACAACTATATCTCAATGTTTCTTACTCAATAAATGATATAACTCTACAATATCTCCTACTTTTCTCTCCTCTTTTTTATATAAAATAATTACTAAACCATGCACTCTCTTGATTTTTACAAATGGCTTATTAAGCCTTTATTTATAGCTTTCCAAATGACCTTTGGCATTCACCCTTTTTGACCCTTCAATCCTCATGGAAAATGGTACCACACTTGCATGACCCTTCATATCCTTGTATTTGAAAAGTCACATGGTGACCCCTCATAAGTAAATGCATCTTTTCCTCTTTTGTCTTTATCTTGATGGCTTTTTGTATTCCTGAAAGTGTCCCTTCATAGAAAAATATGTCATACCCTCTTTTTTCTTCACATGGTGACTCTTGAAATTCCTTAAGATGACTCTTCATGAGAAAATACATCCCATTCCTCTTTTGTCGTTACCCTTTGACTCTTTGACTTCTCCATGGGCCCTCTTTTGACTTATATAGAACCAAAAATATATTCGTTAATATTAAATAAATATTAACACACATTAGCCAAGATATGAATATTAAAAACACCATTAAATACAATGGGGTCTTTATCACCAATGTTAGACCTTTGACATCAATGATAATATTTCTAACAATCTCCCTCTTTATCATTGATGGCAATCTCAAACAGAAATTGCCACATCCTAAAACTTGTACATACTGCCATGTAAAAAACATACAGTAACTCCCCCTTACTATAGTAACTTGTACCTATTCCTTGTTCCTATTTTTACACCTATACTTGTACTTATTTCTATTCTTCTCCCCCTTTGACATCAATGGCAAAGGGCTTATCCTGTAGCTAAGACTTAGCATCCCCCTCAACTAATGTTGATCCTCAATGGTAGGAAGTAAAAGAAATTACTCTCAACTTCTCCCACAGATACTCAAATATGTCTTTTGGTAGTGCCTTTATAAAAATATCTACAATCTGCTCTATAGTAATGATATATTTCATCTTAACCTATTGATTCACAACATTCTCTCTCAAGAAGTGATATCTGATAGGAATATATTCTGTTCTTAAATGTATCACTAGATTCTTCAAAATATTAATAGCACTTGTGTTGTCACAAAAAATAGAAATAGGTTCATCATATTTTCCCTTGATATCTTCCAAATTTTGCTTCATCTAAAGCACTTGAGTAAAACACAATACCGCTGCAATTTATTCTACTTCATCTGTAGAAAGTGATACTAAATTTTGCTTTTTACATAGCCATGAAACTAAGCTATCACTAAGGGAAAAAACTCCTCCACTTGTACTCTTCATGTCATCCAAGCAACCTGCTCAATCTAAATCTCTATAAGCAACCAAAGTGAAATCTCTGCCTGTGGGATACCAAAATCTATAATCCAATGTTCCCTTGATATATCTCAATATTCTCTTCACCAATCGAACATGACTATCTTTTAGATCTGATTGATATATTAAAACCATACCTACTACATGCATGATGTCTAACCTCAATGCTATCAAATATAAAAGACTACCAATCATAGATCTATACAAAGATTGATCTATAATAAGTAAATCTTCATCCTTGCTGACCTTATTTCTTGTACTCATTAGTTTGCCAATTGGTGCACAATCCTTAAAACCAAATTTTATTCGACATTTCTTTGGCATATTTACTTTGAGATATGAAAATTCCTTTATTTGACTTAAATATTTGCAACCCTAAGAAAAATGATAATTCTCCAAGCATAGACATCTCAAATTATTTTTATATATTATAAAAAAAAATGTCATATTTTCAATGTTTCCTTCAAAAATGATGTCATCAACATATACCACAACAATCAATTAATACTCACCTTCTGTTTTGATGTAGATTTTACTGTCATCGAATCCTCTATTGAAACCTTGATCATGTAGGTACTTATCAAGTCTTGCATACCAAGCTTTGAGAGTTTATTTCAATCCATATAGTGCTTTATTCAATCTACATACATGGCTACTAACATTTGAGAGATTAAATCCCTCAGGCTACTTAATGTAGACTTCTTCTTCTAGTTTCCTATTTAGGAAGGTAGATTTGACATCCATTTGAAACACTAAAAATTTTAAACACTGCATATGCAAAAACATTCTAATTGCCTCTAGCCTTTCCACTGGTGCAAAATTTTCTTCAAAATATATTCCCTCAATCTAAGCATATCCTTTACATACTAATCTTGCTTTCTTCCTGGTCACTTTTCCATTTTCATTCAACTTATTTCTGTAAACCCATTTTGTTCCTATCACATTAAGATCTTTTGGTCTAGCCACTAATTCCCAAGTATCATTCTTTTCTATTTGATTTAATTATTCATCCATTGCCTTAACCCAATTCTTATCATGTCTAACTTTTGAAAAAGCTCTAGGTTGAATTTTGGATAATAAAGAGAAATTAACTTGCTTAGATTCACTTACCATCATTCTTCTCATGCAAATTTCTTCATTTATGTCTTTGATGATGTCACTTTCATTATGATTTCTCTGGACATATTTGGATGGGGTTTTGGTGTCTTTTTTCTCCTTATCATCTTCATCTGATTCTTCAAAATCTTTCTCTTCAATGATTTTAGGAATGTCTATTGGATCATTGATTCTTTGTGCTCCATCTTCTTCTTTCTTGACACTTGCACTTTAAACTATTTTCTTGGTTCTTTTGTTATAACATTTATAAGCTTTACTTTTTCAAGAATAAACAATAAACATACCTTCATTTCTTTAGATTCAAACTTACCTAGTTTTTCATTGAATCTTTTTATGAAGCATCTACTGCCAAAAACTCTAAAATAATCAAATTTAGCTTGTTTGTTTTTTCATAGCTCATAAAGAGTCTTGTCACTATGGACTCTTAATAATGTTCTATGTTAAATAGTCACTATTGTACCAACTGCCTCTCTCCAATATTTATTTGGTATCTTGGATTCATTTAGCATTGTCCTCGCTATCTCTTGAACTATTATGTTTCTCCATTCAACTACTCCATTTTGCTATGGAGTGATGGTTGTTGAATAGTGTCTCTTTATTATATGGTCTTCACAAAACTCAATAAGCTGATTTAACATGAATTCTCCTCCTCGATCTGATTTTAGGCACTTAGTCTTCAAACTGGTTTCATTCTCAACTAATGCTTTGAACGCTTTGAAATGTCTGAAAGCTTCTGATTTTTTATTTAAAAACTTTACCCGAGTCATACATGAAAAATAATCAAGAAATAACATGAAATATTTTTCACCTTGAGTACTTTGAGTTCTCATAAGTCCACACCAATAAGTGTGAACAAGCTCTAACATCTAAGTGGTTGAGTATACTTTTATTTTAAACTACCTTCTAGCCTACTTCCCATGCTAACAAGGTTCATAAAGCATGTTGGATGGATTTGTAATCTTTAGAAGATTTTTGACTACTTACTTTTTGTTGATGTTGACAAGATTTTCAAAATTTATGTGTCCCATTCCCCTGTGTCGTAGCCAACTTTCTTTAATCTGACTCAAACAACATCTTTGACCTTTTATATCTGATAATATATATAAATTATTGCCTATTCTCTAAGCATCTTCAGCCAACACATCTTAATATTTTCTCTTAATTTCATAACCTTCTACATAAAACTTTAGTGTGTGCCCCTGATCACACATTTGACTTACACTCAAAAGATTATGCTTAAGACCTACATATAAAACATTTTTAGTTTTAGTTCAACCATTATCTAAACTTAGTGTACCTTTTTTGAAAATTCTAGTAATAGTATTATCTCTAAATTTTATTGTTCCACCATTGATTTTTTAAGGTTATGAACTTTCTCTTGTCTCCTATCATGTGCCTTGAACATCTACTGTCAATGAACCATGGCTTTTCTTCATTTCTTTCATGCAAATTTGTCTATACTAACATAGATTTTTTAGGTTCTTTCTTCTACCATGAACCTATCTAAACTTTCTTCTTGATGAATGGATCCTTGAAACCTTAATCCTTCTTGACTGAATCAAACACACTTATATAGTATTAGGATATGTGTCTCAATTCATTGCACTTGTAACATATTATGGCCTCTTCATTAAAGCTTGATAGAGGAGCAAATGAGTTGTGGCTTCTACTTGACTCTGCATGAGTTTCCTTCTCCTTATTTCTGAAATTGTTAGCCCTTTTTCACCATTCTATTTTCTTATGACCATATCCATTACAATAAAAATAGGACCTATTTGTGTATCTATGACCTGATTATTTTTTTTAGCTTTTTTTTTTTCTAGCCTTTTTTGTTTAAGATTTCCTCTATATTCTTAACTTCTTCCCTTTTTATTTCCTCTTTTATAAGAGCTTCAACATAACTCTTTCATTTTTCTATGTTAACTTTGTTTGTGAAAGTTGTGGCATCCCCTTTCTCTTTTTCAAATATGATACCTATCTTATTTGACATTGGTATTTTAATTTCTAATATCTTATTCAACATATTAGTTATATTCTTAAATTTTAAATCATTGGCTGCTCTATTCTCAAGATCTACTTTTAAAGAAGCAATTTCAATAACATAACTTTCACATTCTTCACTTACTTTTTGTAAATGTGTTGTTAGATCTTTTTCATTCTTCTTGGCTTCTTCAAAGTGTGCTTGTAGATATTCAATTTTTTCCTTTGACTCCTTTTCATTTTTTTTGATCTGGAGCTTTAATCTCTGATTCTTCTTATCAATAGATCTTAACTCTTATAAGGCACAAATGAGTTCTCCTTCCAGATTCACTTCAACTTCATCTTGTTCTTCTTCTTGATCATCTATACTTTTGATTGTGAATGTATCTTCATGTATGGCCATGAATAGAATCTCTTCTTCTAAATCACTGACTCCACTATCTTCGGTTGAGCTAGGATCTTTATAATACAAACTCTTTTTATCGAATCTTTTCTTGAATTTTCTTTTGAAATTCTTCTTGTATGTAGACTTTCCTTCTTCATTGTCACCATTACCCTTATCTAGGCACTTAAATGTAAAATATCTAATCTTTCCAAAATTAAAACATTTAAAAGGTAATTTTCCTTGATATTTACTTGTGCCCTTTTTTGGCTAGCGAATGAATAAAGCTCCATTATCATCTTCATCATCTCTAGAATTGTCACTTGATTCTTGAATCTTAGCCTTCTCTTTCTTTGATGTCTTAAAAGTAGCTTCTTTCTTTGAGGGTTTATCTTATTCTATCTGCATCTCATATGACATAAGAATACCATGTAGCTCATCCATCTTTAGCTTGACTAAATTATTCATCTCTTCAATTGCTGAAAATTTTGCATCATATCTCAATGGTAGAGATCTCAAAAAAATTTGTACCATGATTGATTCTTCTAACTTTTCTCCAAGACCTTGAATCTGATTAACTATTTAATCAACCCACAAAAGGTAACTTGCTATATTTTATTCCTCTTCCATCTTTAAACTCTCAAACTATCTTCTGAAAGTCTAAAGCTTAGCTTGCTAAACCTTTCCATCACCTTTGTAAATATTTTCAAGCTTTACCTAAGTTTTATGAGCAAATTTAAATATTTAGCATTATTTTTGATTCACATAAAATATCATTTAAATATTTAGCATTATTTTTGCTTGTCTTCTTTTCCACTATAGTAGTTACAAGTGTCTATGGTTCTTCAAATTCCTCTACCACTGCTTGCCAAATGTCAAATCTAAGGGCCATCAAATAATTCCTCATCATTATGCTCCAAAAATAATAATTTGTCCCATCAAACAAAGGTGCCTTATTTATAGAAAAACTTTCATGTGATCCAGCCATCGTGCTTTCCTCGAATCTACCTTCAAGATGTAAAACTTTTTGAAAGGGCACCTGCTCTGATACCAATTGTTAAGCATGAAATATACTAAGAGGAGGGGGTGAATTAGTATATTATATATCTTTTACTTAATCTGATTTTTTTTAACCACTTAATCACACATTTAAAAAATGCAATAAAACTGAAACAATAACATGCACCACACAAGAGAGAGAGACAGAGAGACTAGATTTTTAAGTGGAAATCTAAAGTGGGAAAAACCATGAAGAACAATGTCAAGTGTATAAATTAGCACCAACTCAAATTATAAAGTTTGTAAGAACCAACTTGTAAAAGAACCAACCCCTTTGCTGAGCACCAACACAACAACTATTTGTGAGCACCAACCCATAGGAACACCAACCCATCTTGTGTATAAAACACAACTATCTCGTAATTTTGCTTACTCAAAAAGTGATAGAACTCTACAACATCTCTTACTTTTCTCTCCTCTTTTTTTATATAAAATAATTACTAAACCATGCACTCTCTTGCATTTTACAAATGGCTTCTCTAGCCTTTATTTATAGCTTTCCAAATAACCCTTTGTGACCCTTCAATCCCCATAGAAAATGGTGCCAAAATTGCATGACTCTTCATATCCTTGCATTTGAAAAGCCACATGGTGACCCTTCATAAGCAAATGCATCCTTTCTTTTTTTGTCTTTATCTTGGTGACTTTTTGTATTCCTCAAAGTGTCCCTTCATGGAAAAATGTGTCATACCCTCTTTTGTCTTCACATGGTCACTCTTAGAATTCCTCAAGATGACTCTTCATGAAAAAATACATCCCATTCCTCTTTTGTCTTTACCCCGTGACTCTTTGACTTCTTCATGGGCCCTTTTTTGACTTATATGCAACCAAAAATATATTCGTTAATATTAGATAAATATTAACACACATTAGCCAAGATATGAATATTAAAAACACCATTAAATGTAATCTGGCCTTTATCACCGATGCTAGACCTTTGACATTAATGTTAATATTTCCAATAATGGGTAAATGGGATTATGACATTTGGCAAGATCTTGGGGACCTGCTAGCCTGATGCTTATCCTTTGTGCTTTCATGTGTGTCATATGGTGGGTTAACATGATGGTGACACTTGTCAGGATCTTAATGATCCACTTGTTTGGGGTATCTATATGATGGAATTTTGATGTGTTAGTCTTCAAGCGAGCAAGATCCTTACACATGGATAGTTTTCATTGCTTTACTTGCCTAGTATAATTTGAAATTATTTTAAGTGATTTGATCATAATGGGTTAACGAGATGAGGAAACATGTCATGATCCTATTGACCCTCTAGGCCTTAACTTCTGTAATATGAAACTATGATGTGTCGGTCTCTAGGTGAGTGGGATTGTGACACTTAGCAAGATCTCAGAGACCTATTTCCCAAGAGAATGTAGAATATTTATAAGTATTCAAATGGACATGAATTAATGGTTGAGAAACACCTATCATAATATTAACTAAATGGAAATAACTAGTGATGTATCTTGTCACCAAGTGATCCAAGTGAGTGGGTAATTACCACAAGATAGAGTTGACTAAGCTAGTAGATGTTTGGGTGCAAAATAGGAAAAATTATATGTGTGAAACCACCTACACAAGATAAAACATAAATAAAGAATAAACTTGGAAAAAATTACATCATCTTAGTTAGTTGTTAGTATCGAAAACCTGATATATATATATATATATATATATATATATATAAGATTTTAAATAAACACATAAGCTTTGTTAGCTATTAGAATTGAAAATTTGACATACACATATATAAGCTCCTTTTGAATTAGAATAAAATCAAAAGTGAAAGATGAAACATTAGTTTGGCCTAAGTTTATTTTTATTTACTTTTCCTTTCTATAACTTTGAAGTATAGATCTAGACTTTAGAAACAACCTTAGGATAATACATGTAGATTCAAAATAAAATCCTCCTAAGGTTAAAACTAACCTTGAAACAAAGATTTTATGATCAAAATGGGTCCATGTTTGAATTTTTTTTTAAATGGGGTGTATTGGGGTATGGCAGTATGCTATTTCAAGCCATTTTACCCTAAGTTTAGGTAATTTATATGATTATTTCAAAAGATTTCTATTTTCTTTTCTTAAATAATTTGATCTATTTTTCTTAATTTAGAATAATTGATTAAATGTTTGCATAAATTTATTCTTCATCTTAGTCAATTTCTTTGAAATGGTAAAAGATGGCTTCATGTGCAATGAAAATGACTAATTCTTTGCTAATATTGGGTTTGGGACTTGACCATTTTTATTTGAACTATCTATCCATTCCTTTTTTAATGACTTCGCTATTGTTTTTATTGACTATGCATTTAACATAATTTTAATGTAATCAATTTTGCACTTAGATTAGCTTATTTGGCTTTATATCAGATATTTTTTGCATATTTTGGAAAATTATTTATGCATATACGAGCTATTTTTTATTTTGTGTCAACTCAAATTTTCTTATTAGACTAATGTATTTATCGGTACCCAAGAATATTTATTTATTTTGTAAGTTTGTAGTTCATGTCGACAAGCCTAGAGGATGTTGCATTTTATCTTTACAACACAAGGTCTGGTGGCCCAATATGATGACAAGTGTGACAATGCTAGAGTGATAGAATCCTAGAGGGTATGCCAATAGAATAAATCTCCAAAGACTCAAGATGGTGATAAGTGTCACTATCTCAAGGTATCGCAAACGTAGAGCAACATTCTTAAATTGATTTAAAGATATGGTACAAACATGTGGTAATTTTTATATAGTAGAACTATAAGGGTCAAAGACTGAATGCCATAGATGCGGTATAGGTAGACAAATAACTTAGAGAGAAAATGAAAATTTAGGTTTAAATGGATGGGAATTGATACATATATGGTTCTAAATCAATAGATAAGTGATAGGTGGTTTTGATCTTAACTATAGAAAATTATAGGAAGCCCTACGTACCAATATCATATAGAAGATATGAAATAAAAAATTTAATCTTTTGAAAATTGTGAGAAATAGAATATGCCAAGTCGAAACTTAAATTTATGGGTGATTATAAAGACGATTTTACATTTGTAAATCATTTATTTTGAGACAAAACTTAGAGCTCAAAAAATAAATGAATAGTGTTGGAAATTTTTTGAATAAAGTATCAAATGCATGACAATTTACTATACAACAATTGTCCAAAAAAAATATGTGTATATTTAGTTAGGAAGGTGCCTCCAGTTTTGGTTGTGTACATATACAATGAACTTGTATAGAAAAACAATTTAAAGAATTTGGATCATTCAATATTTATTTGAAATATACTATATCTATTGCAATGTACAATTACAGATAAGAACTAAATTTAATATCAAGTAATAGATTATAATTGTAATGTACAAGCAGACCTAAGAATTTTATCTAATCTCAAGTAAAATACTATGTTTACTATGCAGTGAAAATTGAAATGTACAAGCATAGCTAGGAATTATATCTAATCTCAAGTAAAATATTATGTTTAATATGGAAAATAAATGCAATTTTAAACAAAGAAAGGGAAAGCTATTAAATAGAGTAATTGTAATTATTGTGGATAGTCACTGTTTAGGTATTTTTGTTACCTCTAGGTTGTAGAAGTTATCATTTTGTCTGACAGTTAATTTCCTTTGGTTTGAGCTCAATAGTTAATAGGTGCCAAGTGAGTATATTATCTTTTTCAAAATTTTGTATATTAAATGTTTTATTGATGTTCTTTACATATAATTTTTTAATCACTACATTTGAATTGTGGGTTGTATGTAAAGATTATTTTTTCTTCACCAAAGACAATTGACTCAAGAAAGTAACTATTATGTATATATTTTTATATTAGTTATGAATAATTCAACAACCTTAGTTTCTTCTCTTGATCTATGCCTATGTTTCCTTTCTAAAGTAATTATTTGTCTAACATGTTAGCAAGCATGTGTGTGTGTGTGTATTTAAGATTTTCATCATGAGGTTTTTGGTTTTTTTTCTGGTTAGTTTAGAAGCATGTGTTTTTTCTTTTTATTATTTTTTAAAATACTTTTTTTATGACCGTTCATTTGATTTGTTCCAAGTCTAATTTTAAGTAATCATGTTTTGGAAAATCAACAAAATAAAAAACATGGAATCAGAAATAGAAGTAATTCAAGAATAAAAAATGACTTTATCTAGTACCAATGAAATGGATTATGCTCAACAACATGTACAAAAATGGTGATGCTTGAATAATTTTTGTTTGTTTTCTACTAGTTGTGCAATTTTTTTGTTGAAAAAAAAATAAAAATATTGATTTTTGACTTATAATATTGTCATTATGCTATTAAAAAAATATTTTTTTTCTTTTTTCTTTCAAGACATGAATATAAATAGATATTACACACATAATATTGGATATTTGTGATAGTAAAGTCATTAGTGATTTTGAAAGAGATATTTTGATAGTTTATGGACATCCTCATATTACAAATCCTATTCCCTAATCAAGGAAGAGATATCACACACTTATTTGATTGATGTCTATGGAAAGATGATAATAATAATGAACATCAGCACTAAATTAATCCAAAATTTATGAACATACATTACTCTAGGTAAATGTATTTGGGTTTCAAAATCATTTATCAAGGAAAAATCAAAATATGAAAGAGGAGATGATACCCTTTGCATTGTGTTGACTACAAAATCAAGTATGGAAAACATACCTATGGTTTGAAAAAATCATAAACTCATACTTGATAGTGCAATTATTGATATCATAGTATCAGATGATTCATTTTCAATGGGCTCATTTGGAACCTTGATAACAAGTTGTCAACAAAAAAATAACCAATTTAACTTGCATGTTATGGATGGAGAATCAAAATACAATATTGAAGTTGTGAGTCTACATTCATTTGCACTTTGATTTTATCTACCATCATGTTTTTATTCATTTACTAATTAACTATAAATATTCACTTTTGGGTTTAACTTGGTGAATAATATCAACAAGTTTTCCATGAACTATGATACCAATTAGTGTCCAAGAAATAAACTATGTACATTTTCAAAAATGTCATACACAAAGGGACAAAAGGTTATCAGACACTATAAGCAAATTTTGTTTCGTTTGTTGAACCATTCATTGATGAAAACACCAAAAAATATTTACAAACAATCATTACAACAAACATTCAGGTAAGTGTTGTTTCTTTTTTTGTGTCATTTTTTGTATTTTTTTGGTGAATAAGAAAAATAAAAATTGTGTTCTTTTAAATTCTTGAACAAGTTAAGGAGAAAATAATTAGATACTAACAAAATTTCTAGGTCACAATAAAACTAAAACCAAAAAATATATATTCAACTCTTTTCAACTAG
>JARHVA010000053.1:1675000-1705000 GCA_037957365.1 Torreya grandis | reverse complement strand
CAAGTTTTAGATCATGGTCATATCCTCATAAAATATTTTAATCCATTCCACAAAAAATTTATATCATTATTATGGATCTATCTTGTAGTCAACATGGACTAGATGCACTAATTAAATTTTAGCAAACATGAAAATTTAGATACAAAATATCTTATAACTAAACTGTCAATGACATTTTCCACTATTTTATTGCATTTTAATATCGTGTTTTCCATTAAATTATAATAATAAAATCCTTTATAAACTCATGGAAAAATTTATAATTAAATATCTTGATGTAATCCTTGTATTATAATCCCTTAAATCAATTTAAAAGAACATTTAAAATTCAAATAGAAATTATCTTATGATATAACTGCTACGTGCACTATGTTATTACATTGATATAATGTCATTATTGCATTTCTTTGGTACATAAATTTTGAAATTTATATTAATTTAAAAGTCCCCTTTATATTTATATCCAATGAATAATGGTTACATAATAAATGAGGGCACAAACTAGGTGATGGCTCCAACATAGACAAAGTTTGGTTATCAATGTTTAGTCCTCGTAATAGTAATAGTTATTTTTCCCTTTGTGTGAATTTTATTAAGAACAACTACAACCTTTATAGAATTTTATGATCCTTAGGATGTATCATATGGATTTTTAGCATGATCACCTACTAGATATTTAATTGGTCTTGTTCATGGCATTAGAATCTGTTGGAAAATATTATTAAGAGCCATCTTGTGAAACAACTATCTTTTAGATTCAAGTTCATTAGATTTTCAATTCTTACCACAAAAAGAAAGGAAATTGAGTGAGACCATTAAAACATTTTGGATTTTAGGTTAACTTACCAAGCATGAAAGGCATGGTAAAGGGTGTTGATGATAAAGTAGGAAATATCCCTAGATTTGAGCATAAATCTGACAGGACATTCCTTCATTATTCAAATTAAAAAGTTACAAAAACTATCAATCATTGAGTATGATGATTTTTTTAGATCAACTTTAAGATCAATTGCTTCTGAAACATCCAAGGAAGAAACTCAACTTATTTACTTATAATTATTCATGGGTACATATATTCAAGCCTTTTGGTTTATTGACAAATCTAAGCATCTAGTTTTCTATGGCTCCATTTGTAGACTAAAGGGTTTCTTATACTTATAAAACCCAATCCATTCTTACCCTAAATAAGTGAAAATCATTAAAAACAATTACTTTTTGGTTTGAATACATATGTTTAGTAGAGAAGCATAAAGTAAAAATTCTAGAATTTGGGAGCTACATGTCTTCCTATCCAATTGATAGTTTGATATTATGTTAATAATAAATGGATAGGGGAAGTGAAACCAAATATGGTGATGGTAAATTAGGTAAAAAAAATTCATTTTCTACAAAGAATTATAAATCATATCAATTAAATATGTTAGGCATGTGTATAAATTCATGCATTGATATGCAGTAGGTTAATACAACCATTATAATTAAACCTAGATTTGAGAATGCAAGTTCTAAGTCATTCCCTTGGTGTTCAAATAAACAAGTTACAAAAAGTATCAATCATTGAATCTAAAGATAAAGATAACAATAATTAAATATTTAAACTCAAGCATTTCTCTATTCATTACCATGAGCTAAGAAAAGAAAGAAGTTGTGTTCGCACTAGAAAAACTAAAAAATAAAAATGTAAATGGTATTTAGTACCATAAACTATGGTCAATATGCTTAGGCTTGGATAATTATAGGTATAATAGTATTAATAAAATGTCTCAAGTTAATTGTAGTGAATCAAATAAGCTTAGCAATAGAGAGGAATGTAGAATCCATCATTCCCCTAGATCTAGCATAACAAGGTAGTTGCATTACAACACTTGGAGGTCTCAGAGAATACTTTTCATCTCTAATGGAGAAGTGAATAGTCAAAACATTAACCACACACATAATGATCCCATGAAAAACAATGGAAATCAAATTGGAATACCACAATCACAATATATTCACAATCACTTTGAAAACATGTATTTCCCTATAGCATCTTGTGTTCCCTAAATTTTGTAAAGCTTGGATGGCTCCCAACCTTATTGTGTGCACTATAATTTGGAGGGCACCCAACCCTATTTATATATGGCACCCATTATGAAATTGAATAGTTTAATAGTTTTGAACTATATGGGGTGCTCTAAAATTTAGAGAGCACCCATCCCTATGTTATGGAGGCCAAATAAAGCTCTATTATAGAGGGAACATAAAGATTTGTTATGGAGGAAATACAATATAAATTTTGGTAGTTTGATGCTTTTGAACCATCTAGGGTGCCGTAAAATTAGGAGGGCATTGAATAGATATTATAGTTAATATTAGTGGAGAAAAATAAAGCCTAAACCCATGAAACTTATTCACATATAGTCAATCTTCCTCCAAAACATTATAATTTTTTATCAACACAAATTAAGGTAACAAGAGAGAGGAAATAAAGAGGCCACATTCTCCTTTGGATTTTCATATGCCATTATCCTTTCTCCCATCATCATCCATTTGGCCATTAAGCTTGGCATTGCCTTGTCTGTAAGCAAATCCATAGAAGCCCCCTGTACACATACCAATAGATTTCATACAACTAAATTAAAATATTATGCAGGTATGCATGGAGGTGAATATAATACTTTTTATTCTATAAAAAATTTCAAATGGGTGAAAATATACCATAAAAAGGTTGAATATGGTGGTCTCCCCAATAACATCCACTTGAGGATTAGGTTCAGCCATAGACTAAGAAAATGAATTCAAGCCTCTGTTCTTAGTTAATAGTTATAATTTAAATTGATACTTTTCATACATGTGTAAATAAACCAAAATCATATAAGGAAATAATACAAGTTATTAAAAATAAAACTCTCATTTACTTATCATATTGACCTATGATTAATAAAAAGTGTTAGACTGTATGTGGAAGCATGACACTGATCTCTTGATATTTAACTTATGCAAACTACTTGGATAAAATTAATGATCTTTAACTTATGAATAAATTAATAGGAAAACTGAGATCAAAACCTAGTTGTAGAAAAACTCTCTAGAAGTGGTTATGCACCAGTTTCTAGAGGTAGCCAATCCCTATGATCATGGAACTAGGATTAATTATAGGGATGGATACAAGTACCATGAACATGGTAATTTTTATCATTATAGGAAATCATCAACATCCAAAAAAAATTAAATCCATTTGATATTGAACTCATTGCCTTTACTTCCATCTTCATCATATAAAAAACCCACCTTTATAATGTATGCTTGCCAGTTTACAATAATGGGTATGTTTTTATGACATCAATCACCAAGACATTAACCACCATGTTGTGGAATCCACACAAATATTGTGTTGATGTGGATTTTATTCAAACCCTAAAAACCTTATTATGTAGCCTATAACATTTTAGGTTTCGTAAAAATTTTCACTTTAAAGCATGAGTTATAGGGTATTTAATTTTGTAAACAACTTAGTGGTAGAGTAACGACGAGTGAAGAAGTTTGTTTACCATAGATGGGTCAGTTATGGATGAATATAAATATATTTGAGATGGGTAGATAGATGATGGATCTAACCTAAGGTGGATAGGATTTTAAAAAAAACTCAAAAATAAGGAATGGTGGATAGATGATGGATCTAACAAAATGCATTCAAATTATCAATAGAATAAAATTAATAATTGTATTTCAAAGATAACTCATACATAATTAGAAGAAAAAGATACTAAAATGATAGAACTTCTTACTAAATCCATAGAGTTGGTGAAGAATCAAGATTTTCACATCAAGAATAACTACAAAACTTTCTTCTAAATTTCCTATTAATCTCAATAGCCAAAATTATCCTCCATTTGGGACTAGAAGGATACAAAAAGATATATGATTTTTAAAAGGGAATATCTCATCCTCCAAGAAAATTCTAAAAATGCATTTCTATAAATAGGACTATGCAACCAAACCATGGATATTATGCATGTACAAAAAGGTCTGCCCATAATAGAATTTTGTGACAAAAATATTATAGATACAAGAAAAATAAATTAGGAACCAATGTTCCAAATTAGAAAGTACATATTTTTATTTATATGGGTGTTGATATGGCACTACTAATAGAAGAATACAATGGAGTGATAGATGGAGAAATTGAAGTAGCCATTGTGGTTCCTTGAGTAATCAAGATGAGCCCACCTAAAGTATGCATGACTGTATATCTAGGAAATTAGGAAACATGTATATATGTGGTAGCACTTACAGTTGGTTTTATGCTAGGATATGACCTTGAAGCTCCATTTTTAGCCTTGATTTCCTCAAATAATGCATGAATAGATTTGAACTCCTTGTTAACAATGTCAAAATTAAATAAGGAAGGCTTGAATATTTTGATAGTTTCAATCATAAACCTTGTATGCTCCACTTTTGAACTCTTAAACTCATCTCCCAATGCTTCTATATTTATCACTCTATCCTTTACAAAACTTATGTGCTACAAAATTTCATCATTAGTTTTGTACATTATCCCCTCAACCTCCTCCTTAAAGCTATTTTCAACTATTTTGAGTGACTCAAAATTTTTCCTATTGACCAACTCATCTCTATAACTAATCATATCAGTGAACCTTGTGTCCTTCAATTTTTACAAGCCCTGGTTCTCATGGTTCATAAAATTTCCTAACATATCTTTAATCTGATTACACTAAGTAAGGGCAACATCTCTTTTCATAATTACATAATTCAAGGCCCATGTTACATCCTAACTAGACATTAAGTTCATATAATTGAAATCATTGCTCATGTAACATTGAATCAAAAAAGTGAGCCTTTTCTCAAATTTTATCATTTGGTGCCATAATTTGAGCACCTTTATCTTTTTTGATTGGCTCTCCCCTCTAGAAACTTGAATGTTATTCAAAATTTTGTATAATCAAATGGTTACACTCTTTACAGTGTCAATAATTTCATGAGGGGAATGTATGATTTGCCTCTCCAACAACCTTTATATTTCCTCCTTACTTTTCTACATTTCCTTCATTGCCTCTCCATTAGAATCCACAAAATCATAGAAATCTTCTATATACTGAATCAGATCATTAGGATTCCTTTTGGTTTTCTTAGCCAAGGGAAATATATTTTCTCTTTATTAAAATTTAATTTATTCCCTTGTGTCTATATTTACTACCTTCCTCTTCCTCACCCTCTGAATGGTAACACTATATCTATCAAACCTAGTGGACTATGTAGGCAATTCAATGTCAACTAAATTATGTCTCATCCTTTTTATCTTGTATTTACTTAACCCATTAGGGAAAAATGATTTCCCATTATTATTATTATGGACTTGGGTCTTCATAGGTAGAGGGTGGAGGTGTGATTATGGGAGGAGTTAATGTTGGAGGTGCTAATGAAGTACTTATTTGGATTGGAAATTACAATGCTGGGTAAACAATCCTTTGCCATGATGAGGGATCCTTTTTTGGATAAACTTAAGATAAAAAATATAGTCAATCCATCATTATTTTCAACTACCAAGGTGGCTAACTGTATAGGTGAGGATTGATGCATAGGTAGCTCCAATTGTGTTGAAGGCTTTCTACGGGCTGATGGCTTTCTAAGATTGAAAATTGAAATAGTAACTAGATTCTCAAAATAGACTCCTTTCTTGGGAGTATTTATTTATGTATAAGTTGAAAGAATAGATGAATTAACTGAAATAGATAATGGTATACCTATAATAGCCAAAGGCAAATCAATAGTTGAAGTATTTACCATGGAAATAGAAGAAACTACCTCACTCATCTTTTACCTTTTCTTCGCTATGAGGATTTGTTGGTTTAGGGCACCAGTTGTTATTTTTCCTTATTTTAGGCTTCCTAACTCATAGATTTAGCCTTATCTATCTCAACCTCTTCATCATCCTCACTTTTGGATTCCTCTTCACCTACCCTCTATTTTACTTTCTTCCTTATTTCTACATTTTCTTCTTCCTCATAAGTGGCATAGTCCACCAAGGATATCACATGTCCATGTTCTTATTCCTTTGTTTCCTCCTCAGTAGGGTATTATTAGATAATACTCAAACCAAATGATGGTCTTTCCTCTAGTTCATAGGCTTTGAAGGGGGCTTGAAGGACTTTACTTGTCTAGAGGAGATGGAGTCCTCTCCATTACAATGGATGTGCCCAAAAGTGTGATAAGGGTAACTAGATGAGTATAAATTAGCTTGAGACTAGGAATACCTCTAATAATTTCCTTTCTTATCTATAGGTTCTCCTTCATTTAGTGGCTAGACTCCCCCTCTTATGGATCTATCTCTTTTGATGTAGGAGAGGGACGTTGGCCTAAGCTACCATCATGGACATTTTTTTTATCTTTCATTCTAGTCCATTCTTCTAAACCATTTCATATACTCAAGAAATTTGCATCATGTTCATACTCTTGGTGACTATATGTGATGTTCACCTTCTTATTCTCCCTCAAGAGTTGGAGATAGCTCATTATTCTCTTCTTAGGGTCCCATTATTTAAATTGGGATCATTAAAATTATAATGGGATCTCAACTTCCCAACTAGGTTTAAATGGTCCCTTACCACATATTGGAGTTGCCTGATACTTAGAAGATTTTTGAAGTAATAATCTAAATGCTTCTACCCTAGCTCCTTATCTATAAGTTTATAAATCTGGTAAACCACCTCTTTTTTTATAATTTTTTCAATAACATCACATGATAAGAATAGAGGAGGTACCCTTGTTCCTACAATCCTAATAATTATCGCATTGAAGTAACACCTATAATCCCCCCATTTGTCTATGGTTATTCTCAAGTTCTCAGATAGCTAAGGCATCTAATTTCCATGAATTGCTTAGTATACCTGAGGATAAACTTCCTCACAAATTGCTTTGATTTCATTTCTGAATCTATAAATGAACATGAAGGAATAATCCTTAGAGATTCTATTATCAATATATTCAGTCGATGGTTGCCAAAAATCCCCATTTATCCTATGAACTGTGCTAAATACTACATCTAATAAATATGACATCATATAAAAAATTTGATCTGCAAGTTTTTGTTTAATTTGATACATTTGACTCTTCATCCTAACACAAATAACCTCTCCCAAAGTGACAATCTTATTTGTAGTACATAGAATGTCCAACAAAGGGAACTATTCCACTTACAGATAAGTAATGCTTGGAAATCCATACATTTTGTTTAAAAGAGTCACATTTATCATAATATTAAATGTAAATTTGATGATTTTGTTGGAAGAGAGGGTTCCTTTGAGATTTAATTTTTGTCCCTTTAGTAGCCATTATTTTAATTTACCTTCCATTATGTTATGCTCAATCCATGCCTTGGATAAGACTTGGTTATAGGAAATCTCAAGCTCTAGTAACATGAGATACCTCTCCAATTCCCTCTCATAAATACAAGCAATTATTTTCTTTCCCTTTATAAGGTATAGACAATCTTCAAAGCAAGAATCATTAAATAATGAATCTATGAGCATGTTGATACAAGGAATTACCTCTTGTTTTTCCATTGCTTGATGAAGTCTCATGATTTTTATGGGTCGTAGGTCATCAATGTATTTCTTTTCACCTTGGGATAATTGGTCATGTGTTGAGTAAATAACCATAGAGTCCCCTATATTCTACAGTGCCAATTAATATATTAACTTGAACTTGAGGGTGCTCTTATCGAACACCGTATCCATATATTCTATATTTCTCACATAAGAGTATGTAAAATGGGCCTATACATGTGTGCTTTTAAATAATAATCCATTTTAGTAATATTGAGTGATATAATCCTTTTGTTGACTGTATGAATTCAATTTATAAGTTCATTAGAAAACTAGGGCTTTTGGTTGTAGGGAAGATTGAAATTTTAATAGTCACACGAAGATTAATTCTTAAACTTAGAAAGATTTAAAAATTGTTCCTACAATGTAGATAAAAGACTTGTTTATGTATTTACTATTTGGATATTTTGTGCTAAGTTCAGTAACAAGTTCTATTATAGTCACATACATAATAGCTTTTATAATAACTAGCATGGCAATGAATTTTCAATTTTTACAATCTTAGATTGATTTTATCATAAATGCTTAATTCATGTGATATCAATGCACAAAGGATTTTTATTTCTTATGCATTTTTAATTTAGAATTTGTTAAAGAGCTTCAATTTTATGTTTTGGGTTGCCTAAATCTGGTTTCTTCACCTTTGATATGGAAATAGAACTTGACTATCCACACCCCACTTTCATGGTTATATTTATGTTATGACTGGCTCATGCTTTTGGAGAGGAAATGATAGACCCAATGTTATTCTTTGATTATTCATTCATATTTTAGTTTATGTGCTTTTTGTCTTACTTCAAATGAAATGCTACTACCTTAGTCCTAGTTAGAAAGAGAACACAACCACGTGGTAGCAGGACACTGGATACTCAAGATGATACCACATGGCATCATACTAATGACTTAGGGAACTATGAGCTAATAACATAGTCATGTAGATTTGGACCCCTAATTCCTTGGGATGATGTCACATGGCCTCGAGGCTTCAGATCTATTAGGTTATTATACCTACCCAAATAATTTAATTATTTCAAGATTTTGGAGCCCTAATAAGGCAACATGTGGCATCTTCTTAGACCTTAAAGGCTCAAAGCCTTTAAACTATTGAGTTTTGGGTTAATCCCTCTATGGTGTGGGGCTTCCATATTTATGCCACGCAACATGATTTTGGAGCCTAGAGTCTTTAAAAAGAATTGAAAACTTTTTAAACTTAGGAATTTTTTGAAATTGGCATGGGACTAAGGAAAGATCCAAGAGCGGAATGTGGTAGATCTGAGAAAGTAAAAAACTTAAGGCTCACAATAAAAAATAATGAAGATAGCTAAGGTAAATCAAGATTAGATTTAATTTGTGGCTAACTCAACTTGATTGGATTTGAACTTAGCATATTCTAAGTTCAAAGAACTAAAATGATTGAATTCCCCATAATGAGGCCCTAACCACCCTGATTAAATATGAGAAATAAAAGATATATTTTCTATTTAGACATAAGCATTCACATTTAGTTAGCCCTTAATCAGAACATAAGATCTTGTATAAGTATACAGCATACATATGGATTAATAACTGAAATAATGAAATTTTATCTTTCATTCAAAAGTATATTAATATGTATTACTATCTAGTGATTATCCTAGTTAAATAATATAGTCTTATTTGTTGTTTTTTCTTTGTTAAAATCTATATTTGCCTTTTTCTTTTACCTGTGGCCAATTTTTTCTACCATATTTAGAGAGTCCTAAGAATAATAAGCTTTCATGGTGATTTTTATTACTTTATTTGTGGCCATATTTATATTTGTTGGTCCCTGATTTATCAAGGAATTAGTGTGGACATTTGCAAGAAAATTGACATATATTTATCTACTATTAAAACAAGGCAATTGTGTTATTATAGCAAAAAACAAAATCTATATTTGGTTTCAAAATGATACATATGGGGGGAATATTTCAGGATTTTGAAATAATTAAGATACCTTATTGATTCCTTATATAGAGTTGTGTAATATTCAAAAATAATTATATAAAACACTTTGTGCTCTATTTGTAAAGTTATTATCTCTTATTTAGAACTTTTATTCATAGTTAAAGATTTTGTATTTTTCTAGGCGGTATGGTCTTTTGAGATCTAACATTTATTATGATTCCCTGGGTTATGGTGCAAAATCTTATTTAAAAAAGGTCATGGCCTTTTCACAATCAAAAAGAAATAAAAAAATGGCATGAAAATATTATTTCAATGCCTTAAAACTTCATATTAATCGCACATGATCTTATAGTATTGCACAAGATTCCATGAACAATCAATTGCATATATTAGTAAGTCCAATTATTGTTAAAAATGAGTTTAATATGAATTTCATATGACATGGTAGTTATGGCATAATATTTATATTATACACATAATATTTGAACTGGTTTTTGACATTATCATTATACAATTAATGATAATCATAAGTTGTTACAACTCTCCTTTTAATATTTATGTAACATTTAATATGTACAATGGTAAAAATACCAATGGTAGGGCTCCTCCCTGGTGAATTTGAACTCAAACCTTATACAAATTAAATATTTCTTGTCTTTGGAATGCCATATTGAATGCAGCCCAGGGGAAATTATAGGGAAACAATATCGAACAAAAAAATTACACCAAACATTCTTAGAGTGATCCATCGAGCAACCCTTTACATATCTTAAATTTGTACCTGTAAATGAAAAAAAATACCTACACTTAACTCAAAAAAATAACAAATCTATAATCAAATACCAACAAACATAAAGCATTAAAAAACAATAGTAATGTAAGTGCTAAATATAAAATCTAAGACTTAACACATTGGCCTAAATCACTTCATTTGTAAAATAGTTAACTAAGCTTCTTACAATTATCGATGATTTTGGCATCAAAAGCACTGTAACTATCAACATGTAGCATTTGCCATTTTCCAAGGCTGTCAATATTTTATAGAAAATCAACACTATGGAGCCCATATTGATAACTGGTTTCAACAAACATCAATAGAAATTTCATTTTAGAATTACATTCTAAGATTAAAAAATAAATATACAATGGATATAAAAACATTAGAAAAATAGAAATAGACCATTAAATAGGGAGGAAAAAATACAAAAAAAACTTAGTGTTTATGGATAATAGTTTTTCTTTCCAATGATATAATGCCAACAACTTTATCTTTGGAGGATTAGTGAAGACATCGCAGACATGATCTAAAATGCCATGTACTGAGATAAAATAATATTTTTATTTTTATTATTAAATGTATTAGGATTGAAGTTTTAATTGAAGTTTTAACTTGAATGTTTTCACAATTTTTTAAATAAAATCAAGAAAAATATATTTGAATTTAATGTTACCATTTTTATTTTATTTTTGCATTTATACCATGTATTGAAATGAAAAACAAAATTGACTTTAAAAAATTTAATATAAAATACAAAATCAATTATTATATTGTATGCATAAACAATAAGAATACCTTCTAGCTAATACATAGTTTTTGCTTTCGGATATAGGCACTATTATTTATAACTAGATATATAGCATCATGATCAGTCCAATAAGTGTCTATTGTTATAATCTAGTTATGTTTTCTTCTAATGTTCGACCATACATGATCTATGATTATATTTTTATATTGGATATGATCTGCTAGCAATAAATACATTCTTAACATTGACATATGTTTTTCAAGTAGCATAGTTGATTTGTAGGAGGTGGCCATGTCAATATTAAAGTCTCTAAATATTTAAATTTGTGTTGATGCATTTGCATTTGATATTATTTGTTCCATAAAATTTATGATATCCAAAATAAAAGCAGATGGAGATGCATAGATATTGACAATTATAAATTCATGATTATGTATCACAATGTTTGATGTCAATGCTTTGAGTCCATTTACAATGTATTGGATTAAATTTTAAGTGGAAACATGTTTTTTTACACATATCATAATACGATGAATATTATGCACTAATTTACATGTCATAAATTTTGGAATATGATTATTAGTATTGATATTTGATGGGTATGTTTCTTGTAAGCATATTATATCACACTTTAGCAAGTCATGGTCATAGACAATCTCTTCTAAATGATAACAAAGACTATGAATGTTTAATGAACATATTAATATATTTGATGCATAAATTTATAATCTCAAGCTATATTATGATTCCCACTTTGAATTTGATTTTAATCTAGACATATTCATTAAAATTGTTTTTTGACTTTGAAGTTTTTCTATGTGAGCAGGCTTAGCAAGTATAATGATTCCATGGTATTTACATAGGAAAGTTTTGTATATACTAATCCATGTCTATTAACTAAGTTTATTGAATGAAACACCTTCCATGGTTAAACCCTGGGACCTATGTATTGTGTGTGCACAAGCCAGTTGTATTAGAAATTGGGTTCGTATTGTTAATGTCTTTTATAAGAAAACTTTTTAGTAGGTCCTGAAACATGAAAAATGGGGATCCAGTTTGATTCAATATGGATTTTTTACAAATTAATATGTTATTCTCTTTGATAATTATTAACATTATTTTTCAAAAAAATTGACCTAGATAATGTCTTTATTATCTTCTCTAGTGTACAATTTAAAGATACCATTTGAACCATTAACAAGACCATTTTATATATAATAATTTCTAGTAAAGGGTTCAACTAACATGTTAGGATTTTAAAAAAAAAAATTGTGGTAGACATATAGCTCTAGCATATCCTTATCCTTCACTATATGCATCATTTTTATTATCAATTGATTCAATAAAAATTAACTTATCCAAAACAAGAATTAGCATTTTATCATTATGTGCATCAACATCATCATTCAAGTAAAATATATAGAGGAACAAAGGATCATTGGGTGTTAGATGTAAATAATTATGATTATGATATGTTATATCATTTTTTATATGTGAATATGTACACATTATGTTCAATATCCCCATAAATATTTCATCTTTTTGGAGCATAGTTTGATGTAGATAGTAACATTCTTACATTATCTTTCCAAAAAACATATGAGACTATTTCCTCTTTGATTTTTGTATATTTAAATATGATGCAATCATGTATAGTTTGAACCTAGTAAAAGTCTTCACAAAAGATCATGCCAATATTTCCAAAGCACATAGTCATTAACTATGTAATGTCATTTAAATGTCTACTAATATAGTATAATGTTTTTTCTCTAACAAGTGAGCCTTCATCAATTATTACTATACACAATTGGTTATAATGTTTAGAAAATGTATCAAGCCATTCACTACCAATGGAATAAGTTATGGCTTGTTAAAAGGAAATAAAATGTATAATGCAATGTTATTCCATGTGAATTATATGTAGCTTTGATTTTATATGCAAAAACAAGGTTTTTGACTTGGATAAGTCACCGTCAATAGACTGTGCATAAATGTAAACAAGTATTTTGAATATAATTTTTGCTATAAAATTATTTCCAATGCCTTTACTACTTTTTAATAATAAATATGATGGTTTTATCCTATCTACACATTTTTTTAAAGGAATGTCCTTAACAATTGCTTCCTGTTCATCTTTTAGCATCCATATGTAGCATTCAACATTATCAGTAATAAATGGGTGGTGTCTAATTTTAAATGTTTTCAATTTTGTTTTTCTAGTACATAATTTATAAGTGACAATTCCATTTACAGGTCATACTCTTCTTGCTTAGTGGTGTCTTTGTTTAAATAAAATCTTATATCAATTATGTTTTCAATGTCAAGTTCAAAGTCGTAAATAACATCCTACATATCTCCCCACATAGGATTGATTTCATAGTTGAACTTAACCTCATTCATTTTTTATTTTCTTTTATAAATTATATGCATCTTTCCATGTTTCAAGACTTTGCTTCAAATTGGTTTCATTGTTTTTGAATGGAACATATAACAATAATCATTCATGGTAATAGTTTTCAAGGTCAACATGTTTATTGTATTTAATAACACATTACATTTAATTTTTTATCTTGAATAGATTTATATTTTTTTGGTGTCAAGAAATAAAATCGACTAAATAAATATGATCAATCACTGCAAGCCATGAAATGTAATAGTCTATAATCGATTGGCACATAACATTTTTAGATTCATCTTGTTCTTCCTCAATAGAATTAGAAGTTTTAAAATAAATGTTCATTTATGGAACAAAGATGTATTTATAAATATAGATGTTCTTGAGCAATGATTTAATGGTAATGACAACACTAAGTGAATGGCTCACTGTGCAAACATTTGTTGATAATTTAGCATTACATATCTTAGGCTATGCAGCATCTGAATAACATCTATTTTTATTACCACATGTTTTACATTTTTTAAAAGCATGTGTAATTTTTGGATTCCCTATTTTATATATTAACTACAATATGTTATTGTGGCATATGCATTTAAAATAAATTGTGCATCTATGATGGCCTACCATAAGTGTGGTATGTTTTTTATGAAAGCATTGATCCACACCTAAGATGGTTTGTGTTCAATAAAAATCATGGGTTTTTCAATTAAATTATATAGTGTTTTTATGTATTGACACTCATCTATTTTTAGATCATAAAGAAAAGTATCAAAATTATCTAAAGCATTATATTGTTTTATGTTTGACAACAAATAAATTTACTTTGATCTCACAATTGAATGCTCATTTTTTTTTGTTTCATTGGAAGTTGTGAAAAATTGTATCTACACTATATTTTTTTTATACAACTGCTAGTATGATAATGAATATGCAATTTTACAAAATAATTTTCCATAACATTGGTATTATAAGTTATGTATTTATCTATGAAAGTTGTAATTTTTGAATTCTAGTTTTTACCATATGTCAGAGCATCTTCAATCCATACAATCGAATGGTCATGAGCATTTCCTCTACATTTAAATTATATCACACAAAAATAATCTATGATTTTTCCTAGCAACAATTTTTCTCTGCATAGCATTTACTTCATTGCATTGACATGATGTCGATAATAATGTGTATAAGTGACTGGATCCATTCTCACTAAGAAAGAAATATCATTTGCCTTATCCAATTCATTCAATTATGAATTTGAATTTTTGTAATGTTTTCAATACATTTGTTAATGGTTTCCAAGAATGTTTAGCACTTGTTAAAGTCAAGAAAAATGTTGTAGGCCATAATTGATGTATCATTGCAAATAGATTATTTTAAAGACCTTTCATGTAATTAGGTGATTTTTTTTTTTTTTGAAATCAACATATCCAATTTATGATCTGAGCAAATTTTCTAAATTTGGCTTGTATTTGACATCTTCAACCAAAAACTTTCTTCATTTTCACTGACCTTTTCTAATTCAAATCCACATTGTCTTTCCACTTGGTCTATGATTATTTTGATTTCTTTGAAAAAAAATTATAACATGATACATAAAATAATTATTAGTATCCAAAAGCTCCCATTGTGATATTTTTTGAAATGAAAATATTGACACAATGTCATCATCACAAGGATTTTCAAAGAAAAATGTTGGAAAGTTCATTTCTTCTAAATATTTATCTTTGAAAATTCTAAGAGGATGATTTCCTTCAGTCACCATTATTACAATTAACTTGTCCTTTAATGCAACAATACATGTTGAGTTCATAAAAACATATATCAAAGTGTCATTGGACCTATTTTTGTTTGTGTCAAAAGACACATTATTTTCACTATCTCCATAACTATTAGATTCACTATATATGTTACTGGTATTTACATTTTCAATAACATCTGTCGATACAAAGGGTTTCCAATTAGACTTAATTTTCATATTATGATCAATGTAAAATATATGTGCACATAGTTATTGTAATGCCTCCAAAATAAGTTTTAGATAAACTCTTCCTATTTGATATGCATTTTTATACCCAAATCATCTCTTTAAAGCTATTTCAATTGTTTTTTTTCATCTATGGATTGACTTAGAACTTTCTAAAGTATATCAATACTTGATGGGACATTGATAATTGGCCCTATCAAACCAATTGATGAATTATTTTATCCCAAGTTTCTTATCTAAGAAAATGTAATTCTAAGTACAACAATCCTTTCTTCAAGATCCATTAGCATGCCTATAAATTATAACCACTTGTTTAGTCTAATATTATTAGGTGTTACAAATGCAGGAACATTTCCATCTCTTAATGACTAATTGCATTTCAAACATTTTTTTTCTTTGAGTGGCTTTGTAATTTGGTAATAATTCTTTGCATGTGTTATTTTTAGACCAATAAAAATGCTTCATACTATGTTTAAATTGTAATTTCTTAAAAACTTGTTAAATATTTCTATTGCCTTTCTTGTCAATATTTTTTCTTTATTTGTTTTTTTATACACCATGTCCTTAAATCGATTTAAAGACATGGCATGAACATGTGCCAATGTTTGCACAACAGAACCACAAGGGTCAATTTGTGGCTTTATATCCTTGTCTATTATCAATAATTTATATTAAATATATTCTCTATTTCATGTGCAATGTTATTTATTCTATGTAAAGAGAGTCCATTTTATTTCTTCAATGTTTTTAAACAACCACCAATAGCATAGGTCCTTGTTTTAGTATGTTCTTGTACAAATAATAGTTCATAATGTACATGCTATATATTTGGTTTTTTAAATGATGTTATATAAGGCTTGCAATTGAGCATAGTCATTATAGGTCTTGACTATTTATTGACTGGTCAACAACCATAGGTAAATGTTGACATCCAACAAATTTAAAATAAATTAGATGGTGAGCTGGTTGCCTTCAATTTCATATTTATCATAGATAAAACCAATATTAACAATATATGCTTACCAATTTGTAATAGTCAGTATGTTTTTAATGATATTATCTTTCAGACTATATTTCAAATAACTATGTAATTTTATATGTCCAAAATGAAATTTATTACAAAAAGAGTCTCGTTGAATAATGGTAAAAATAACATATGTCAAAATATATATTTTTCAAATGACAAAGAGAGTTAAATATGATATCACCATAATAAGATATGGTTTCCAACATTCTTAATAGCCTACATGATAGTAGTTTTCTTGCATTTATTTCCCAATAAAGAGAAAGTAAAGAACATGTTCTCAATAGATGTGTCTATAACAAGGGACATTGATAACTATTTAATTTTTTATAATACGATGGTTCATAATGGATAAATATAGGGTTTTGATCATGAAATAGTATACAATATGGTGGTGTAGGAGCTTCCTCATTAAAATTAAAATATTTTTATTTTATAGTAAAAAACTAAACATAGATATAAATATTCATTCATTTAGAAAGCCAATTTATATAGAAGTTGTCTTCCCATAAGCCGTGTTTACCATTTAGTGTTCATGAATTCATATAAAGCTATATTATATAGAAAAATGTTTCAGTATCTGCACTTGATGTAGTCCATACAATTCCTCAGGATCTAATTTGAATTTAAAATACCTTAGTACTTGAGGATCATTTTTCCCCAAATAGTTTACAAAATGCTCTATAACTCTTGCATGCATCTCTATTGATGTGTATATAAAATGAAATAGCACATGAAAATAATCAAACAAGAAATCACCTACATTATATTTGAAAATATGACTTTTAAAAATATTATTTGTAGCCAGGGTAATATATATTTCATTGCATTAAATTTTTAACAATGTCATGTATTCTTCAAGAAAACTAACATGTTGTCTGCTATGCATATGTATTATTTTTTGTTTAGATTTTTTAAATTTCATTCTAAAATTCCAAGTAAATTGAAGATAATCATAAAGCTTGGAAAATACTCACCAAAATCGTCAGAGGCTTTTTGTTGATTCACCAAATAATCACCAGTTCTAGAAGCTATAATTGCCTTGTTTGATATTTTTTATTTTTTAATACAATTCAATGTTTAATCACACTATTTATTTTTGAATAATAAACTACAAATAACTATGCATTTAAAGTGAGGGTATAATATCATAATTGTATAAGTTATATTTGGCACAAAATAAAAGTAAAAAAAATATCAATTTCTCAATTAATCTTAAAAAAATAGGATAAATACATAGCATACTAAACATATATTTTTAAAAATTCAATTTACAAAGCATCAAAACCATGAAACTTAAGAAAGCATAATTAGTTATGAATTTTGTTTTTAATGGGGCAATGTTTTGAATCCAACGTTTTTTTTTGTTGGCACTGTATTGGTTTCATATGCATTATTAAATAGAGTATGACAGTACACACATAAGAGAATTTTATGTTGCAATAAACATGAAATCATACATATTTCCTATTGAGAATATTCTATGTAAAATATATCAATTAATGTTTAATATATAAAATTTTACATAAGATAATTTTTTGATTTGCTACATGTTAATTGTCTAACTCAAAGCAAAATCAATTTACCACTAAGTAAGGTGAATAGATTCTGGAAGTGCACAAATAATAAATATGATCACATAGTGACCAACTCAATTAGTTTTAACCATCCTATTTCATATCCTTTTCTTTTTTTAAAAATGCATTTATCTACAATGCAACAAAAAAATAATACATACAAATGAACCTAACTATCCACTACATAAGAGCACTCCAATGATCTTCAATGCATAGTGAACATAAATGTTTGGAATGGTAAAATTCATTAAATCATTTCATGTATGATTTATTACATGGAAACTATGCATTTTTTTCTTAGGCTAATCATTACACTGTAATTGTGTGGAGTGAACGGTAGTTAAATATTTGTAAAACATCATATCATCCATCACATCTCCACATAGATAAATTCACCACTGCCTCTATACCTCCACATGTGTGAATTCATTATTGATGACATCATTAATATACCCATAAATTATATGTAAATATATTTGACCAATCACAACACATGTAAATGCCTTTTTCATGATTTTTGTATGCACAACTTGACTATTATGAAACTATAAATTTTTTCATTTACAAAAAACACTGGATTTTGATTAGTCTAGAAGGCATACTTTAATTAACAATTAAATCAAAATTATTCCCCTATTTTACCATTTGGGACTAATAAGGCTATGAAGTGTGGAAGTGGAAAAGTGGAAAATCCTTTTGAAGTATTAGATAATTATAATAAATAAGTATCTATCTTAAAGTGGAAAATCTTAACAAAAAATCTTTAGACACTTGTCCCATAGTAATATTATATTCAATCCAATGGTTGAGTGTATGAATATTATGTATCCCAATATGAAAACTTTATTTAATAGTTTTCTTAAGTTTTAAAATTTCTTTATAATTGTAGAGACACTCCTAATAATTAATACATATATTATGTGAGTGCAAGAATTAGAAAATTGGATGAACATGGTTCACACATTATAATACATAAATTATCACATATATTATTTAGAAAAATAACGCAAAAAATTATTTTATACTTATTTCAGATTGATTTATAAGGTTGGTTATAATTATAAATTTGGTCATTAAGTTAATTTCCATAATTTATGGATATTAAATGAGATTATTTTCCTCTTATGGTTGATATATTTATTTAGTTATTAAATTTATTTTAAAACTTTTAACATTCCTTATAATGCATTATTGTGGATTATCTCAATTGATAATCAAATGTTAATAATAATAATAATAATAATAATAATAATAATAATAATAATAATAATAATAATAATAATAATAATAATAATAATAATAATAATAATAATAAAATGATACTACAACTATCAATGTGCAGTCTTCAAAATTAACACATTTTAACAGGTCTACTATGTTTACTCCTATAATATCAATTTTTATCTTATCTTAATGAATGTGCTTTGGTTTTGGTTAGGATTTTAACCTTTCATTTAATTTTCCAAGATGTATTTTATTTTTCCAACATGCATATACATAAACTATTTTTTAAAATTACAAGGTATTAAATAGTTGAATTTTGCCTTAATTATTGATGGGAATGTGAACTGATTTTTTGTGGAAAAGAACCATGACATCAATCTCACATATTATGGTGACTTCTATCACTATATATTAAGATAAAATTTATTTTTTCATTGACAATATACACTTTTAGAATTGAGTTATATAATTTTAAGAGTCAAAAATATTCCATTTTATTATTAGGGCACAAATAAATAGATTTTATCATAAATGTATAGTTATAACCATGACCATACATTATCATACCTAAACCATAATATAACCTATCATGATTTTACATTACATGTCAATAACACACAATCCTCAAAGTGGGTATTGGTAATGGTAGTGACCTAGTGATATTAGTAGTTGTAGTGTAAGGTGTCCTCTTTACTATCTATTCAAATTTTGTATTTGTAAGTTGGAAATGTATTTTTCATCATAAGGAAATCATAATATTTCAAATACTACATTGATTCATTTTCTTAGGTCTTAAGTATGAATATTAATTATGTGATATGATTTTAAGATTCCATATTTTATGAGTATTAGTTCATAATAAATCATCTCTCATGAATATGAATGGTCTGATCAACACTCATTTAAGTGATGCTTACAAAGGTTAATCATTAGGACTTCTTAGGTAGTCACCCCTCTTGGTACTACTCTAACTCAAGTGTGTTTAATCATAGAGTACCACTACTATTATCAAGCCACTGTGTAAATCGATATAGCATCCTCAAACCATCCTAATGGACCCTACATGGTTACCATGTGATGTCTTCCTACCTAAGAGAGTTTGGGATGATCTTTAAATCTCATACATGATGGTCCATCCATCTGTTCTATCTATTTATCTAAAATCTTTATTCTGGGGGTCTTGCTAGGTCATTTAATGTAATGGGAAGGCCAATAAACCTAGTCACTATCATGTGTTCTTAGTCCCAACACTATTATAATGTTACTAATGCAATCCCTCCCTCATGTGACTCATATTAAAATATATAGAGGACTTGATACATTCATAAAATAATGCAACACACCCATGAGTATATAGTCTTCATTGAATTCACTATGTGATGAAGTCTATATGAATAAGACATGATTCCTATGTCGATGACCATAAGAGATAAAATTAAAATAAATATGTATTTATGAAATCATGTTATGTGTCATGTATAGGATAAAATTAAACTTTAATCTTCTTGCATCTATCCCATATTCTCATATGGCAATATCCATGTTTTATCCTCTCCACTGACCCACTAGATGTTTTCATTATAATATGTTTACCTTGATGGGAATCCTAATGGTGCACTTTATAATGTACATCCTCTACACTGAATTTCATAATCTTGTTAGCAGTAAGAAAACACAGGTGTCAATTTTTCATTTCTCATCCAAAGTGATGAGGTTAGCATAATCGAAGCACATGATGAGAATGCATTTTATGTGATTAAATCTAACCACATCATTTTTTGGTATACCATCCTCCTCTATCCAAAGTATTGAATTTTTGTGGCAAAGAAAATGATATTTCTCCCACACATGTGTGGTGACTTGCATCACACTATATTAAGATGAAAAATAATTTTTGATAATAATATATGTATTTAGAATTAAATTATATAATTTTATGTGCCAAAAATATTACACTTGAATGTTATGGTAGGATTAAATAGATTTTATCATAATTGTATAGTTATAACCATTACCATAGTACAATCTATCATGATTTTATATTGCATGTCAAGACCATACAATCCTCAAATTGTAGAAAAAACTCCCATCTACCAGATCTAAAATGTGCAAAAATATTAAAATTTAAAAAATAAATTGATCATATTTTAATAAATAATGACTTACTAGGCTAGACTCATCATATAGAGTAGAAACATACCTCACGTGGTTCAATATATGTGTAATAAATTCACATCATTTTTCCCATGGTAATGTATCTTGCAAGCTCTATTTTAAAAAATTAAGAGATAACAATGAAGTCCAATTTCCACTTTCATTTTATATATTGAGGGGAAAAAAAACTAAAATCACTTTTCCTTTAAATTCACCATCTAATGTTCTTACATGTTAATTAATACACATGGATTTGAGTAAGCTCATATGTTACATTATCACATGTCAACACCAGTAAATATTTCATACATGATTTTGATTATTTTATTATTATATGACTTATGATGCATTCAATAATTTTATTTGTTCAATGCTTCTCAATATCTATTAGATGATGAATATATGATGAATAATTCCACATGATTGAGTATGAAGTTTTGCAATATGATGATGATTACAGGATCTTCTATGACATTTCCTTGTAGGAAAAATACTTTTCTCTTCTCTTCTCTTCTATAACCATACATTATCATACCATGTTTTTTTAATACATATTTCATTATTTTACATTGAATGTTAGGACCATATATTCCTTTTAAAAATTTCTAAAAAATCCAATCTACAAGATCTAAAAATGTGAAATTTTTTTTTAAAAAAATATAAATTGATCATATTTGGAACATAATAACTTACTAACCTATACTCATTGTCTAGAGTGACAAAGTCCATCACATGATATAATATATGTGAAATAAATTATCTTCATCTTATCATGGTAATGTATCTCATAAGTTCTATTTTTATAAAGTTAAAAGGTAAGAATGAGGTAATTTCATTATTCATTTTTAATTCATATAATGGGGCAAAAAACATTGAAATTATTTTTCATTTAATTCAATAGTGAATTTTATTTACATGTTAATAAATACACATGGATTTGATTTAACTTTTACGTGACATTATTACATGTTATCATAGGGGAAAATTTGATACATGATTTCCATTATTTTACTAACATGATTTATGATGTATTCAATACTTTTTTGTATGCTTTATGCTTCTATATGTCTATTACATGATGAATATTTGATGACTAATGCCACATGATTAAGTAATATGTTTTATGATATGATCATGATTATAAGAATTTTATGGCATTTCCCTATAAGGGAAATCTTTTTTTATTCTCTATATATGTGTGTATTTCTATGTTCTATGTGTTTCACCTATATATCAAGGGGGAAACTATATTCTATATTTATTTCTATTACTATATTTGATGTTTCTCATGTCTTAGTGTACCCATATTATTCATAATGATATGGGATTGAGGGCCCATCAAAAAATAAATTTAAAGTTATAAATTAAATTCCCACTACTTGGTGATTCAAATTTTCTTATGGATGTGGAGGCCCATTCCAAAAAGCATGTATTAACTATACTCTACATTTTTATATCTTTTATGGTAGTGTAGACTAACTTGAATTCTACTACATAGCCAAGAAAAGGAGGTGTATTTGAATTAATTAAATTCATATTTAGAATTTATTACATTTATTATTACCGATATTAATATAGGAAATAAATTTGGTTTTGTAAATTCTAAGACTTGGCAGCTCAAACATCGAAGATTTGACTATGTAGTATCATTTTTTGTAACATTTTATGTGCCTATTAGTTCTAAGTGTGTGACTACTACACATATATTATGGATAAGAACACACCACAAATGGAATAAAATTAGGTCACCTAAAAATATCTAATTGGCTCTTATTTCTCAATTTTTAATGAATTATAGTGTATTTTCCAATGCATAGCTAATTTTGTCTAGATCTAAAAATATTGGTCCTCTTGTTTACTTCGTTGCCCCATTAAATCATCTTTCTCAATCTACATATTATTATCCTAGATCCATTTCTCAGTTCCTTTGTCTCATGTTGGGACTGTCTAAACATTATTGACACCCAGTCATGAGAATTTGTATGGTCTTGATAATTTTCTTGTGGACCTTTTTAGTTGGACAGGCCTATCCATCCCTTTCTACCTTTCCCATTTCTATTTTTTAGAAGTTGGAATTCATTCCAATATTTTTGAATTTTAATTCAAAGTCCCCTATAAAAATATAAGCATTTTGGTTTATTTAAAAGTAAGTACAACTAAGATAATCATGACATTATTGGAACAGTTATTATTTTTTGAGCTAGAATTCTATTCTGGAGTAATTTAGTATATATGTTGACGTTATTTTTTTTTGCAATTTCTATTTATTGGCATATTTTTTCTTAAACTATGAGGCTTGATTGTTAAAGGTCTAGATAGTTTACACTACCCACCCAAACCCTAATGCATGTCATTGATATTTATTTTCCTTAATTATGGGCCAAGAAAAATTAATCCATTATTACAATAGAACATGATATAGTTTATATATTTAGGGTGATGCAAAAAAATATTAAGAGCAAGAAAACATAGCTAAATCATTATTCAAGTAAAAAATAATGTGCAAGTGTAAGTGTTTACATGGTCTTGATATACTATAAGGAGTGTTTATATAATATTATATCTCTCTTATGTTAACATTCAAATTTTATTACAATAGTTGTCACTACTATAGGTCTACATTTCTAAATATAAATTGTACAGATAAATTCACAAAAGTGCATAAAAGAGATAAAAAGTTTTTATTTTCATCATTTTATTTCAAATTTATTTTTATAATTAATTAAACATTATTTAATATATTTCACATGTGTTTTAGATACTTAACTAATAGTAACTAATTTTTTATTGATATTAAAAATAAAATAACAACACAAAATACAAATTTTGTTAGTGGACATAGTTTACTTAAAGTTCAATAGGTATTTTAAGATAGGGGCTCCATAGAACTAGTGCTTGGAATTGAGTCTATTTCAAAGGCTCTATTGATACAGGGGCATCTTAGTTAGATTCAATTTTGGTTTGATTTAGTTGTCTAGGTGACTTATAATCTATATATGGTCTTATTTTGGTGTTTTAGAGGTGTTAGATTACTTGAAACATTCAAATTGACATTTCATGTCAAAAACCATTATTTGAATATTTGAATGCTTGGGAGAGTTGTGAGATGTTTTTGGATGTTTCATATCTAGGTCATGTTAGTCTAATGTTTATGTTGGATCTATAATAGATTTATATAGGACATACAACATGTGGTTAAGTGCTTTAAGTCATAATTCCTTTGTAATCCCATATGAGGTAGTTTTTATAGTGGATTGGAGGCTTTCAAGAAGTAGTTATGGTAGTTACTTTTGATATAAAGCTTATCATTTTGGATTTTTAGTTATTTTTTATTGTATTATAAAGAAAAAGGTTTAATACCAAGAGGAAATAAATGAATATTTCCATTTTTTTATGAATTAGCCTATAACCATGTTATTTGATGCATAAAGTAATGGAGAAGGTTTGTATGTTAGTTGCTTAATGGAAAAGGTTTTAAATGTATTTAATTATTATGTTGGATTTTTCATGGTAAGTTTGTTAAGAATTTATGAAGGATATAAAGTATTGCATTAACTTACTTCTATATGTATTGGTGTAAGGTTGATACTACAGGCCCCTATTTTCGTGTACCCTATGTTGAGTGAAATAGTGAGTGTTTGTGTGAAATAAATTATTGTGTAGAAGCATGGATAAATATACAAGGGTTATTTATAAATTTATTTGTTATTTTTAAAAGTGTCCTATCCAGTTTAAAATCATACAATCATGGATTGCTTGTGATAAAGGTATAAAAACTTGTGACAGGTTAATTTACTTTCTTACAACTGAGTAAAGAACGTGGGATAAAGTAAATAAAAGATGTGAATATTATTTTCTATTATTTATAATAGGGGTGTGGGTGTGTATCAAATCCCATTTACATTATAAAAATTTTAAAACCTATTTTTGAAGTCGAATTTGTTAAGATAGAGCCCACAAACCCTAAAGTCTATGTTAGAATACAAAGAAGAGTCAAGAAATTTGTTAAAATGTGAAAAAAAGGAGGTGTGGTTAAGAATAAGTTATTGTAATATGTGATTTGAATAATCATGAACCTATCTCAACCTATGAAAAGTATGAAAACCCTATTGAGATCCAAGACTCTCTAAGAACTCTTGCAGACCTCATGCATAGTGATTGTGCATGTAGGAAAGAGAAGAATGATGTCAAAAACATTGAACAGAGGATTGTTTGAGGAAAAATAATGTTTTGAAAAGGTGAACATAATATAAAAACCCAAAAATAACTCACATAATGGTTTAAAAATTATTTGGAAGCATGGATAAGCCATTGGATTGTTCTCGAGTCCTCATAGTCTCTATTAACCCTAGAACTAGGGTTTTTGTGGCATAGGGAGTTTACATTAGCCAAATCAGGTGAAACTTTGTGAATAGATTAAGGATAATGTGTTTGAAGACATTTTTAATTTTTATTTGTGTGAATGTACTCTTGTTTATGGTTATTTAAGACTATGTGTAAATAAAACCCTAGGAGGCCTAAAGGGCTAAATAGAGAGCTATAAGGACCTAGAAAAGTTAGTAAACAATAGAACCATATCCTAAGACTTTGTGAAAGGATATAACTCCTTAGATGTTATATAAAATAGTAAAATTTTTTATAATAATCTTTTGTATAGATCAGTACATAAAGGATTTATACAAAAAAGGCTATTATCATGGTTGACAAGGTATGTAGAGTTGTCCAAAAAATGAGTTGATGATTTGGGAAGTTGGAGATTTGATTGAGGAGTTGTAAAATAGACTTAATGATCCTAAATAAAGTTTCTAAAACCTTTGAATCTAAACAATGACTTTCAAATCAATGAATGGTCATTGAACCAATCAACCATAATCAAAGTGTGATTCTTGGAATAAGACATAAGAGTGAGATAGTTTGCATATGCTCTACATCATTTTGGTATCAAATCCATCAAAATTTATTAGTTTATTGTGATAAATATTAACATAAAGTGTTTTGAGGTGAATTGTAGGATAGGGAACCATGAACAGTGTTCCATAGAGAGAGTTAGCAGAGATCAAGAAGATTTGGTCAAGAATATGGTAGACCAAGTGACACAGTTGATTGCACCATTGGTGTTAGGAATATAGAACATATATCAATATTAATGAATTAAAGAAAAAAATAAAATGTATAAAATACAACATAATAAATATATATTTAATTTGGTTCACCCAGTATGGGTTATGTCCACATAAAAATAGCCAGTCCCTTTTTATTAATCTAACAAATGAAGGGATAAAACCTACAATACATCCACTGTAATCTCATCTTCACTCATATATAGCATGCCACCGTAATTACAATTACCTCATATCAAAATTAGGGTTATATATATGGAAAAAATACATAAATATATCTTCTACCATTAGATCTGTAACCTAATAGTGAATGATTCAGATTTACTATGAAATTATAATATTTTACAATGCATTTTGAACTAAATTTTTCTTTGAGGGTGATACCCCTAAACCCCCACCAAAGGGGCTTTCATGTAGGTCATCACCCCCCTAGACCCCCATGGTGACCATAGTGTGGGGGTGTTTCCCTCCCACACCCCCTATTAGGAATTGAACATTATAATACAATTAGGGTCTACCACCCAATAATTAGTCATCATGATGGAGGCTATTGAAGATACTTTCAAAGAGAGAGTACAAAGAGAAATGATAGATAAAGAAGAAAATATAAGTCAACAATTTTAATTAGCACCTCTGTATCCAAGGATAATTGAGAGGGAAAATGAAGAGGTGGCTCAATAAAGATGATAAATGTAGGTAGCAGTAGTTCAAGAAGGCATGGGAGTATAGCACCATGCATGGAAGATCAGATCATTTATAGGTGGTAGACCAAGAAGAGATGAAGGTCACATGATAAATAAACCAAGACAACATTTTCAAGGACAATTTTGGCATTTCCATAGAGAGGGGCATAGAGATATAGCAGTAGAGTATCTATTGAGTATTAGCAAAAGTATGTAGTAGCAAACTATAAAATAAGTGAATGAGGAAAGAAAATAAGAAATAAATGAGTCTTTACTCATGAGAAGAATATTATTTAAGTAGAAGAATCAAGTCAAATGTCCATATTAAAGAAGAAGCTTATTCAAAAGTAGGTGTAAAGCAAAAGGTAAGATTTTTTATTTGGTGATTGGTGGAGGAAGCACCAACAACATTGTGTCTTTAGAGATGGTGCAGAAACTAGACTTGAAGAGGATACCACATCCAAAACCATACAAGGTTTCATGGGTTCAAAAGGGACATCAAATTCTGGTAAGTGATCAAAGTTAGGTTGAATTCCATATAGGAAGATATAAATATAAAGTATTGTATGATGTAATACCCCTATATGTTGGTCACTTATTGTTAAGAAGACTTTGTCGATTTGATAGGTAGGCTATTCATGATGGTCAAGATAATACATACACCATCAAGAAAAATGGAGGGATACACACTCTTGTCCCATTGAATGATAAAGAAGAAAGAAAATATGAGAGAGTAATGATGATGGCAACAAAGAAATATTAGATCAAAGCCATGGAAAGTTTGGGTTTGATTAAGGCACCAAAGAGAGAAGAAAAGATAAGATGTCTTGAGATGGTTAGTATGAATCATTGTGAGTCCACAAATATTGACATGAGAGAGGTTAAACAAGAATGCAAGTTGATATCATAGGTCATCAAATGGAAGAAAGAGAGTAGTCTTCAAAAAGAAGAAAACATAGCACCTATAAGAGTGCACAAGAATGAAGAAAGGCAGAACAAGAAAGTCAGTCAAGCCTATGAGAGAGATAATAGAAAAATATAAGTAGAAAATGTAGAAGTTATGGATGAATATTGTCATGAGAGTGACACTAAACAAGAGGATGAAATTTTCAATTAAGGAGGTAGATAGAAGAGCCATAAAGGCTCCAAATTTTATTTCTAATATGTTTTTTTATGATATAAGTGTACATAAGGAGTAGGCAACTATTAACTAAGGTTGGGAACTAAGAAAGAAGATAGATGTTTAGGTTTAAGGAGATAAGACTCATCCCATCCAATAAATGAAGACTACTATAAAATAACCAAGTTCCATAGTTCAAAATAGAGCAAGAGATCAAAGTTTGGAACAATTAAAATGTAAGGACAAGGCCCAGAGAGAAGAATAAGTATAGGAGTTTTTGAGGTAACATGAGAATCAAGAACGATAAGATAAAGACAAGAAGGTATATCTAGAGTAATCTCTTAATACATATGAGAGCCATAATAGCATTCAAGATGTAAAGCTGTAGTCCAAAAATGTAGACATCAGCAAATCACAAGCAAAGGATGAGCTAAAAGAAATAGTTGAAGCCAAAGTGGTGGAAGACAGGTCTAATTTTGGGCACCACAATGCAAACATGAAGGAAACACAATCCTTTCTAAATTCATAGAAAGATGAAGGCAATGTAAAAGTACAACAAGATCTCAATCCAATTAAGGTTGTTATAGTGGAATCCATAGAACTAGCTAAAAGAATGATAGATAAGATACCTCTAAGAGATTGGAAGAAGAGAAAGAAAATCAAGCAAGTCACATTGATCATGGAGATCAATTTATTCTACCCTTGGTAGTATGATGTAGGTGCATCTTAGTTAGATTGAATTTTGGTTTTATTTAGTTGTCTAGGTGACTTAGAGTCCTTATAGGGTCTTATTTTGGTGTTTTATAGGTGTTAGATTACTTGAAACATTCACATTGGCATTTCCTACCAAAAACCATTATTTGAATATTTGAATGCGTGGGAGAGTTGTGAGAATTTTTTGGATGTTTCCTACATAGGTCATGTTTGTTTAATTTTTGTGTTGGGTCTATAATGGGTTGATAAAGGACATACAATAGGGGGTTAAGTGCTTTAAGTCATAATTCATTTGTAATCCCATATGAAGTATTTTGTAGGGTGGATTTGAGGCTTTTAATAAGTAGTTATGGCAGTTAATTTTGATATAAATATTGTCATTTTGTATTTTCAGTCATTTTTTATTATATTTGAAGTAAAATGGGTCTAATCCCAAGAGGAAATAAATGAATATTTCCAAATTTTGATGAATAAGCCTATAACCCTGTTGTTTCCTACATAAAGTAATGAAGAAGGATTGTATGTTAATTGATTAATGAAAAAGGTTTTAAATGTATTTTCTTTTGATGTTGGATTTATCATGGTAAGTGTCTTAATATTTTATGAAGGATCTAAAGCATTGGATTAACTAACTTCTATATGTATTGGTGTAAGGTTGATACTATAGGCCCATATTTTCATGTACCCTATGTTGAGTGAATTAGTGAGTGTTTTTCTACAATAAAGTATTATGTTTAAGTGTGGATAAAGATAAGAGAGATTTTTATACCTTAATTGAGTCATTTTTAAATTTTCCTATCTAGTTTAAAATCATACAATCATGGATTACTTGTGACAGAGGTACAAAAAACTGTGACAGTCCAATTTACTTTCTTACAACTAAGTAAAAAACATGGCATAAAGTAGATGTGGAGATTGTTTTATATTTTTTGTAATATGGGTGTGG
>JARHVA010000053.1:1545000-1670000 GCA_037957365.1 Torreya grandis | reverse complement strand
TGTCTTTAAATCGTCTTCCTAGCCATCTTCATGACCTTGGAGCTCTTATGGCAAGCCATTGAAGACCAAACACGCCTCACATCTCCTTTTATGTTCAAATAGACATGTTTCCTCTCCATGGAAAATATAAAATGGATGAAATGGTCTATAAAAAGCTAAGTCAACATAAATTTTCCTTCAAATTTTTTTAAATCTTGTATATTAAATTCTTTTTTAAGTAGCTCGATTCAAATCAAGGATAAATAGGTTTTCCTTCTTTCAAAATCACATGTAAATGCATAATAGGATTGGTTAAAACATAAAAATATATTTTGAGAGGTCATTGGTTTTTTTCAATCCCCAATATGTAAATCTATATTTATTTTTTATCCCTTGGTGCATTTAAATTTTGTGTAATTTTAATTAATTTGGTTTATTTGATGAGAATATGATATCTAGTGTAACTTTTGATTGGTAACTCAGAATTGAGTACCATTTTATTCAAAAGTGCATTATTTTGCATTTCCTATCCATTGGTCTCATATATTTTTTTAAAACACACTAAAATTATAATGTTCCAAAATATGGTGTTTGATTGAATTTAATCTTATAGGGTGTTGTGTTGTGGTGCCTTTACTTCCACATCTTTTGCTTTCTCTATTTTCTACAACTACAACTTTATTTTTTAAAAATGGATGCAAATATGATTTCACCTCTCAAACCATTTAATTACTATGAATGTAAATCCAAAATGAAAATCATTTTTAGAAGTAAGGGTTTACATCATATTAGAATTGGCATTGAGATTGAACCTAACACGGAAGCAGAAAAAGTTAAGTGTTTTAACTGTAGTGATGAAGCATTTGCATTGTTATGTCTATCATTTTATCTTTATCTTCTATTTCACATAGATTCTATTGAACCTCATGATGAATTATAGACCACCTTGGAAAAGATCTTTAGGAAGCTAGATGTAATGATATGGTATGAACTAAAGAATGAACTCATTAGTTTGAGTCCTATCAGGTTTGACACCCTTCAAGATTTCTTCACTAAGTTTAAATCCTTGAGATCTTAATTGAAATAATGTGGGATAAATAATAACTATGACCAACTTATTATTTATATAATCTCAAAACTAAATCTAAATTATTCTTTCTTTGACTCTACCCTCCATTCCACCAAAAGTGCTCTTAGAGCCACAAGGAAGATGCCTTCTTTAGATGAATTTTTTGTTGACTTGAATTGAGAGAAAGATAAGTTAATATAGATGGGCACACTTAAGTATTCAAAACTATAATCCCTAATTATTGGGAATGGGAAATAGAAGGATTCAAAAAACAATAAAAATAAATAGAAGAATGATCAAGAAAAGAAATGAACAAAAAACCAAACACTAAAACTTCATCTACCAATGGTAAACCTAAGAAAGATAAGGTTAAGTGTGCTTATTTCAATAAAAATGGTCACGATGAGCACAATCATATAAATAAATAAATTGACCACATAACTCATATTCTAAAAAAGAGTAACATAGGTGTTCCTAAATCTATCAAACAAAATTCATCAACCCAGGATTCTTCTAAGGCAAAAGAAAAAGGTAAAAAGAAATAAAAGGGCAAGGCTTTAGTAATAATTACAAATCTAACTTATTCATGGGTTATTGACTTAGGTGATTCACACCACATAGGTTCTTCACATGTTGAGTTATCTTCCTTAGAGCCTTGTAGCATGTCTTTTATCACATTGGGTGATGACACTCCAGGAATAGTTGCAGGGAGAGGGTATGTTAAAGGTAATGAAGGAACATTAAATAATGTTCTAAGTGTTCCATCCCTCTCAAATAATTTATTATCATTGTATTGAATCACTCAAAATAATCATGGTATGAGAGTTGAATTTTCTCAATATTATGTACTCATCAAAGAGTTATATAATGATTATATAATGTTAGTGGGAAGGGCATATCACCAAGTTTGATCTACTTCCTTTGACAAAAGTCTAATTTTTTTGATGATTTCAAGACTTCAAAGCACTTGTTTAAAAAAATAAAATACATATATCAAGGTTCTTCATATAGATAATGGGGGTGAGTATGTCAATAATAGGTTTGAATATATTTGCACAGTAGAGGGGATTGATATACAACACACATTTCCATACAATCCTTAGTAGAATGGTGTTGTAGAATGTGAGAACCTATCCTTGAAAGATATGGTGAATTACATGATTCAATTTAAATCACTTACACTTCAGTATTGGGTAGAATTAATTAATTTTGATTGATATATTTAGAACTAGGTTCCCCATAAAGCCTTGAAATGAATAACTCATTTCAAAGCTTTACACAGTAGGAAAGCCATAGTTGATCATTTCATGGTATTTAGATCTCTAGTTATGGAATTCATACCTTAAAAAACTCAAGGCTATGCATCCTTAAATTAAGGATTACATATTCATAAGATAGCTAGATGGTGTTAATGGATATCAGCTTCTTAAATTAGACCAAACATGAGCTACTCATTGAGAGAAGTGTTCTCTTTCAAAAGAGCCTTACAGACTCAACACTTGAAATTTCTCCCAATTCATTGGACTCACTTAGATTTGATGATCATTTTTATGATTCATATTAGCTTGATCACATTCTAAAAGTTAAGAATACTTATTCTAGTTTTAATAGTGAGATTAGTGATGGGGACTCATCTCCATCCACATCTGGCCACGCTTTAGAGGATGATGATGCCCTACCTAACTCACTTTTTTCCTCTTTAATCAAGATAGACATTGTCTATTATGGTTATTTGGGATGGAGATACTTCATATTATAGTTGGATACGTTCAAAGTTTCAGAGTAGGCCACATGCTTTCTATGCCTCTACCTCATATCCACAGACTTTTTAGGAGGCATTAGGTATTTTTGAGTGGGATTCTTCCATGCATGAGGAGTATAACTCCTTAATTAGGCATTACACTTGGAATTTGACACTTCTTCCTAAGGGAAGAAATATAGTTTGATGTAGATGGATATATCAAACTAAATATGCATCAACTACATAGAAACCTTTATACCAGTCACCAAAATTAACTATGTTAGACTCACACTTACTATTACCATAGCCAATCACTAAGATGTTCATCAATTGGATTTGAAGAGAGTATTTATTCATGATGACCTTGAAGAGTATATTTACATGGAATAACCACTCAGATTTATTAGGGATTCTTCCTTTGTATGTAGACTTCATAAATCCATCTATAGCCTCAAATAGGCCTCTTGGTCTTGTGCTATGCACCTAGGGATATAATATATTAATGTATATGGGTTGATGGAGATGATGACATGTATCACACATTCCCTTAGTTATATGGATCCAATATATTAGGATAATGGAGTAACTTGTGGAATTAGTGCATTGGGTAATGGTCAGCCTGCATTGGGATTAGGAGGTTACCCATCAATTATTAGTTAGATATAGGTCTATATAAAGGAGATAATTATCATTGTATAGGTATCAAGTAAGAATTGAGTCTTCTATTATAAGATGATATTAGAGGTTGTCCCCTCAAAGAGACATTGTGGAGTTATTCCTTCCTAAAAGAGTATTGTATGATGTTGCCCTACATTAAGGGTATTCTATTTCTAAATATATTGAATATCTAGATATCTTGGTCCACCAATATCTATTGTGTTGTGTTGATATACATTATTCTCTACATATTTTCCAATTATTATAAGTTTGGATCATAATAAGTTGTATCAGAGCTTTGATTTGGGTAATTTGTGTGGAGTGAAACCCTAGTTTTTTAGAATCAGTAATATATGTCAATATGTTATAATTTTTTACACAATTTTTTTACTAGATATGAATAATATTTCAAGGAAGTCTCAGTAAAAAAAATTGATCCTCTATGATCATTTTTTAGGGAGTTATTCATATTTCAGTGTTTATACTCATTTCATCATATCTTCCTAAATATAAAGAATTTTCTGGTGTAATTTTTAATAATGTTTTATAATAATATATGAAAGATACAAATAAAATTTTGTATTTTTTGATATGTTTGGAGTGATTTATTGTGATTTTATGGTTTTTCATATATTCACTATATAGGCTAAAATTTGTGTAAATTTTTCATAAATTTTTTTACTGAAATTCGAATATCATAAGGCAAAGCTACATTCAAAATTTAGGATTTTTTTTGTTAGTTTTTAATGAGTTATTGAAATTTTAGGTTATTTCATTAACCCTAATTTGTTTTATGGATCATGAATTTGTAAGTATTTTTAGGGGAGGATGATATTGATACTAGAGAATGGTGGATCATTTTTAAGGATAATAATACTCAAAAAAAATTGTGGCAAACATGTTTGTCTCTTTCTTTGTCTGGACCTACACAACATTGGTTTAATTATTTGAGCTTCATTTAAAATTATTCTTCATGGGAAGAAATGGAACAGTTCTTCCTAGATCAATGGGATATAAAATAAAAAGATGATGAAGAAGTGGAAGAAAATAATGATGGTAATGAAGAAGAGACTAGAGATGATGAATAATAAAAATCAATGGAAGAAAATAATGAAAATGAGGAAGAACATATAAGTGATGATGAAGAATAAGAAATCAAGCATGAGGATAATGAGGAGAGTATAGATGGTACAAAAGGAGAGGTAGAGGATATCAAAGAAGAAGAAGAAGAACTGGATGATAAGAGTCCAAATAATATAGCTCCAAATAAATCCAAGTCAATTTTTTAATTTCATGGATGCATTAAAAAGAATAAGGTTGTGTCCATAAACCCTACTAGAAAGTATAACATCATCCACATAAATGTGTCCAAGCATCTACATGTTCAAGAAAATAATATCAAGGAGGTTTAAGTAGATGGTGAGAATATTCTAGTGTTTGAAGATTTGAAGCTCATTATGGAAAAATATGTTTTGCATTTAGATTTTTATTCTTTGAATATGGATGATGTGTATATGGTTCTTGGATATCCATGGTTAGATATAGTGGGAACAATAAATATTAATGTTCAAAAAAAGTTCATAAAGTTTTGGTATAGAAAAAATAAGGTCACTTTACAAGATATCATACTAGGAAAGGCACCAATAAAAGTCAAGGTAGATCTTGAGGATGAGATTGAAATAGGTGATGAAGAGCATGAGGAAGATTTAGATGATATAGATATAAACACACTACAATAAAAAATGAACACTTTATCTACTCAAGAGACAAAGAAGGAAAAGGTGGAAGAGGTAGTGGAAAAAGTGGATAATGTCAAAGTATTAGAAAAAGTTGAGGTTTATAGACACCCACATCATCACGAGAGGATAAAATCATGGAACCAGGTGAGGGAGTGTCATAACAATAATCATATTGGCTATACAAGAAATCAAATTTCTAATCACTATGGCAATGCATAGAAGCCAAAGAAGAACTACTATGGTCAAGTATGGAATCAGAGTAATGTAGAAATCTATGAAACATGGAATGAATGGGGAAATCACTATGACTATGTATGGAATAATACATATTATGGTCATGGATGTAATCGAAGTAATGTAGCGGAATATGGTACATGATATCAAAAGAGGAATAATTATGCATGGATACCAAAACAATACAGTTATGATCATGAATAGAATTAGAGGAGCACAATGGAATTTGGAAATAATTTTGGAGAACTATCACATACCAATATCACATATATATGGCTAGATGATCAATATTGGAGATAAGTGTGCATTGATTTGAAGCACACTCATTATTTAGTTTCTTCCTATGTTTTGGGGGTGAAACATGTCAAGGAGGGAAGGAATGATATGTACCTAGGGATATGATATATTAATTTATATGGTTTGATGGAGATTATAACATGTGTAACACATCCCCTTAGTTAGTTATATGGGGCCAATATATTAAGATAATGGAGTAACTTCTGGAATTAGTGCATTGGGTAATGGTTGGCCTACATTGGGATTAGGAAGTTACCCATCCATTGTTAGTTAGATATAGGTATATATAAAGGAGATGATTATCATTGTAAAGGTATAAAGTAATAATTAAGTCTTTATTGTAAGAGGATATTGGAGGTTGTCCCCTTGAAGAGACATTGTGGAGTTATTCCTTCCTAAAGGAGTATTGTATGATGTTGCCCTACCTTAAGGGTATTCTATTTCTGCATATATTGAATATATGGTCATCTTGGTCCACTAATATCTATTATGTTGTGTTGGTATACATTATATTCTACATATTTTTCAATTATTATAAGTGTGTATCATAACATCTTGGAATGCCAAGATGGATTCCTTCCTTCTTTTTGTAAGGCTAACTTGATGCCATTCAGATCTAAAATTTATCTCTTACAATAGATATTGGGCTTGAGTCCAAGATTTGGATACATAAAATGCACAAACTAAGTGATTACATTAACCAATTATGTGAATAACAAAAAATAGTTGAAATTAAAATGAATTAACAATGTTATAATATTTCACAAGACAAGATAGGAGCCAAAAGCCAAACTTCCATTAATAAAGCTCACAAATGTGATAAGTAAAAATAAGAGAGTGTTGAGTAAATCCTTCATAAAAGGTCATAAATATACCTTTAGAATATAATATTACCTCCTCCATAAAAGGTGTTAACAAGGCCAAGAATAGAGGAGTAACTCCCATACCTAGAATAGTCGGTCAAGAGAGTTACCTCTTAGTCACCTAGTTAACCTACACACATAAGTAAACTTCTCTATGAAAGGTTTGGTGAAGATGTCTATAATTTGATCTGACATATATAAATATTTCATACCAATGATATACCATGAATGATCTCTCTGATGAAATGCATGTGAATCTCTATGTGTTTGGTCTACTAATGTTGGATTGGATCCTGCAAGTTTGAATGGTACTCTGGTTATCACAATAAATTATGGTAAGTTGTTTGAAATAGATACCAAATTATATGAGAATACCCTAAATAAATATGACATCAGTGGCATATTGACATCCCCCTTACACTATACCTTAATAGATGATAAACCAATAGCATTATACTTCTTTCTCGACCAACTAATTAGACCTAAATCAATGGAAAAACTATAACCTAAAGTGGTCATGTGATTTTGAATATCACCAACCAAATATAAGTCAATATAGATAATCAATTCAATGTCAATGCCATATTTATAATGAATCCTAAATCTGTGGGTGACCTGAATGTAGTGCAAGATCCTCTTAGATGCTTTTTAGTGTAGCTCATGGGGTTCATACATGAATCTAGGAACTAGTCCCACTGCATATGATATGTCAAGTCTGGTATGTGTCAAGTAGATAAAGTTACCTAAAATTTATCAATACAAGGTAGCATCAATGAAAGGTGAAGTAAAATATACCTCATCCATGTGAAGCTAATAAAGTAAGTTGAAAGAATACTTATGTTTTACAATAGTGATCCCTGAGTTTGATTAAGAAATATGAATCCCAAGGAAGTAATATAGCAAGCCCAAGTATATCATGGAAAACTTATCCTGAAGATATTTTTTCACCATTGTAATGGATGAAGAATATCTACCCATGATCAAAATATTGTCAGTATAAATAACCATAATCAAGAGTGAATTATCTTGCCACAAGAGATAGACATTCAAATATGAATGGTATCTAGTGAATCCTACTAAAAGAAGGAAGGAATCCACATTTTCATACCAAGATTGAGGGGTCTATTTGAGGCCATAGATGGATTTTTTGAGTCTACATACAAAGTAAAAATCCTTAATAATTCCTGGAGGCTACTCCATGTAAATATCATCATGAATAAAGGAACTCTTCATGTCCATCTGATGAACATCCCATTGATTGGCCATGAAAATAGAAAGTGTGAGTATAACTGAGTTCATCTTCATGATTGGTGTAAATATCTCTATGTAATCAATGTTAGGCACCTTTGAGAAATACTTGAAAACCAACCACACATTGAACTTATCAATAGACCCATTTGCTACATGCTTAGTCTAATTTATCCATAGGCATCAAACTATATTTCTTCCCATAGTAAGAAGTGTCAAGTCCCAAGTATGATTCTTGATTAAGGAGTTATTCTCCTCATGAATGGTAGAATCCAACTTAGGAATAATGGATACCTCCTTAATAGTCTATAGATAAAAGGTAGAGGCATAAGAAGCATGTGGACCACTCTAAAACTCTAAATGTGTCTTCCTATCATCTGACAGATCCCCAACCCAAGTACCTACACTCTACAATGTTTACCTATCCCAAAGAGGACCAGAAGTGGATGAGTCAAGTAGAGAAACAACATCCTTTGAAGTGTATCTATATTTGGATGAAGATGAGTCCACATCACTACTCTCGCTATCATAACTAGAAGAAGTGTGCTCAACTTCTAAAATGTTTTTGGGTTGACCTAAATAGTCTCAATCGAATCTAAATGAGTCTAATGAAGTGTCAAGTGTCAAATCTATGGTACTCTCCTAAATGTGAAAAATTATCTTGATAAAAAACTCATGTGTGGTTGGATTAATAAGGTGGTATCCCTTGACACCATTTGGATAACCTATGAAGATGCAAGGCTTACTTTGAATTTTCATAGCCTTATATTTCTTCTTTAATATGTGATCCATGGATAGAGATATAAAAACACTAAAGTTCTCAAATATAAGTTTCGTATTGTGCCAAGATTCAAAGGGAGTGATACATTTTAAATCTTTGTGATGAACCTTATTTTAAATGTAGCGAGCATAATTAATGGCTTTAGCCTAATATTGAGGTGCCAATGACGTAGAGTGAAACAAATAGTTAGCCATCTCTATCAAAAACCTATTCTTGTGTTCTAAAATCATATTATGTTGAGGATTGTAAGGAACCATAATGAACTATATGGAACTATATAATGCAAATCAATCCCATCTACTATGCAAAAATTCTCAAATCTATTGTTGACATACTCATCCCCATTATCAATTTGAATAACCTTGATGCATTTCTTAGATTGTTTCTCTACAAGAACCTTGAAGTCTTTAAACTTGTCAAAAAAATTATATTTATGCCTAAGGAAGTGAACCCATGTGTATCTCGATAAATAATCAACAAAGGTAAGGACATACTTATCCCTTTAGAATATAATATTACCTCCTCCATAAAAGGTGTTAACAAGGCCAAGAATAGAGGAGTAACTCCCATACCTAGAATAGTCGATCAAGAGAGTTACCTCTTAGTCACCTAGTTAACCTACACACATAAGTAAACTTCTCTATGAAAGGTTTGGTGAAGATGTCTATAATTTGATCTGACATAAAAAAATTATATTTATGCCTAAGGAAGTGAACCCATGTGTATCTCGATAAATAATCAACAAAGGTAAGGACATACTAAATCCAATTCTTGTAAATCCTAAGCTTTACATTTGTCAAATTTATCTTCAATATGCTTTTTAAGGGTGAAACCATCATAAATACCCTTATATAAATGGACTCAAGGTAAGCTTGTGACCATGTCATTTTTTTTGAGTTGTTCTAGGTAGTGGTAGTTGAGGTGGCTAAATATAGATATATATATATAAAACACCTCTTCCCATGAAAAATATTGTACTTTTGTCACTCTTATTTGAGACTTCATTTGCTTTACTCTTTCAACCTTCATGTTTTTAACCGTGCTACTTGACCATTGGGCTACCCATGTGCTTATGAAGGCTCTACTCCTGATAAATGCCTATTCTCAGCCTTTCCACCTAACCCTTGGGATACCCACAAACATAATTTTATTTTTAATGTTGATAAAACCTTAAAAAATGACATTAAGTACACAATAATATCATTTTCACATTACATGTAAGTAAACTCCAAACTAATTATTTTCTTTTCTAACTTGCATATTTGATAAGGCCTATTATACATGAGTAATTTTAGGTTCCAGATAACATTAAAGGTAAAATATCTCCTTGTGTGTAGATATCTATTGAATCATAGTGGCTTGCATATCTACAATAGTTCAACATATACTTGATAATATTTTAGTTGATTTGGTGCACAAACAAGAAGACCAATAAAGATATTTTGTGAAAATAACTCAATAATTGCACTATTTAATAATCATGTATTTCACAAGAGTCATCAACTTATAGAAACCATATATCATGTCATAAAATCATTAGTCAACAACAAAGAGATATATTTTGAGTTTTGTAAATCTGAAGATCAGTATGTAGACATCTTCACTATTTATCCATTTTAAAAATATGGATTTGAGTATCTAAGAGATTGTTTGGGTGTCATGAAGTTAAGGAGTCAAGCTTAAGAGGGAGTGTTGAAATATAATCTTGACCTCACTAACATTGAGTACGTGTGAGTAGAATATTAAAATATGTTAGTGTATCATAAAATATGATAGTGAAATGATGTTAGTGGAATATTAGGTGGAAATAAAATATGTTAGTGAAATATTAGGTGGTAATCAAATAAGTTAGTGATATGTGAGTGGAGTCATAAAGGCAAGTTAATGTATGTGAGTGGATTCATAAAAAAAGTAAGTGGATATGAGTGGAGTCATAAAACAAGTTAGTGGAATCATTTAGGTGATGCAACGAATCTTCTAGTTGTGAAGTTTTTCTATATATTTGTATTAATATTAATTTATAAGAGACGAAAAACAAAAGGAAGAAAAGCACACAAGTGATTGACGATTTCTATATAAGTATTGTTTTCCCAAGGTTTTTTGTATTTATTATTTCTTCTATATAAAATTATAGCTTCTTGTTTATTTTTAGTTAACATACATCCTAAAGGTAAGATTTAGATCTATTTCCCTCAAATTGTTATCAGAGCTTCCTTCATAATTGTAGGTGCCTAAGAGTGTTTAGCACAAAATATCACCTAGTGTGTATGCATCAAGTGAAGTAGTGTGGGTTCTGTATCTAAAATAGTTCAACATAGACTCAACAACATTTTTGAATGTCCAAAAATAGTTATAGTTCATGCTATTAAGTATTGACTTAAAAAAAATCACATAATATTTATTAAAGTATTATAATATATTATACATATGCTCTTTGAGTAGGGTATTATTGAAAAATATAAATGGGAATGCAGAAGAGGTGGAGAACATAGTGAAGAAAGGAGTGGTTTATGAAAGATTATGGAGACCTTGAGAGGATTTCCTTTTCATCCAATGATATGTGGAAACAAAAGAAGAGGATATTTATAGGAGAGTTGGATAGACCAAATCAATATCACTCTTTGAAAATATTGTTAAAAATTGTTTAGGATGTGAATGACTCATACATGAATTCTTTCCAAAATTGCTAAAAGAGCTACTTATAAATTTGAGGAGTATCTTCCCAATCAAATTGAGATATTCATTTCCTTTCTCGTTAAAAAAAAGACACTTTCTAATTAAAAAACCCTAACCTTATAAATATCTGCTTTGTGCCATGTAAACTTAACTAGATTATCCTCAAATAATAGTAAATTAATGGTTCACTATTTGTGTTCTTCAAATTCAAATAATTGTGGGCCAATCTTTATGCACTACTATATTTTATATACAATTAAATACATCCAATGCTTCATATAATATATGTTAATGGAAATGTTAAAATGGATAATCCATGCCAGTGAGGAGGATTATGTTCTTGATATGAGCTATGTTGAGATTGACATTATCCATTTATGGATATTAGAAGTCCTCTACAAAATTAATGTAAATGTACAATTCACTAATATGATTTCAAATAAACCTTGAAATCTATGAAATAGTGTGGGACATGTGCAATTCCCAAATATAAATTATGCAATAAAAAAATTAGGAATGATAATGGTTATTTTGGATGTAAATATCATAGATTTTTAAGGTGGTGCTCTTTGTGTCACCCAAGTTTGAATCATGTTATTCAATTTTATTGTTTGTAGTTAAACATTTTGAATTGTATTTTTGCACCAAAAAAATTATTTTTTGTGGGGGAAGAGAACATTGTGTCAATGATTGCAGAAAAAATTGTGTCAATAATTGTGTCATGATTTCTTCATCAAGTTTTTTTACATCATTAATTGGGGTTTATGGAATGACACACGTTTACTAAAATATATTAAAATAATGTGTTTATTATCACATTTTACAAAAAATATTTATTAGATTTGATTTTCATCGATTAATTATATAAGAATGATGGTTTTTTGTTCCTAATGTCATTTGTAGATGATGGCAACAATGACAATTATTAAAATTTCAATAATATTAACTATTTATTATTAATATAATATTATTAGAAAAAAATTTAAAGTAATTTAAAAAAATAATACTTATAATCCATAGATTACTTTTATATAAAAAGTGCAAAAAAAAATCATTTATAATTAATTAATAAAAATAATATTAGAGTAATCATTGTATAGGTCTTATGAAATGAATTTTATTATAAAATTCATCAAAAAGCATTGTTTGAAAATACCAATCCAAATTATTGTCCCCTTCCAAATTATCATGATTATAGTCATTGACATTATCATCATCCTCGTCTGAGTAATCACAATTTAAATAAATTCCTATTTGTTGATTTATATTTTTGTTGCAACTCTATCCTTACAACATATATATTTTGATTTAAAAATATCAAATAAAAGTTTGAAAATTTACATTTAAATTTATTTAATGTATTTTTTTTTAAATTTGAAGTATGAAAAAAATCAATTAAGAATTAAGTAATTATTTATAGGGCTTTTATTTCCTCTATTATTTTCATAGGGACTTCTCAATGTTATGTCATTACCAAGTTAATATGGTCTTTTGGTAGCTCCATAAATTAAAATTTTGTGTGTTGTAAATATTAAAATAAAACTTTTTTTTAACAATTACAAATAAATCAAGAAATAACAAACTCTATGTGTATAGTTGTATATAAAATTTTACATATGTTTTTATGAAAAATTGATGTAGCATATTTATTTTGATGAAAACATATTTCTTCTTTGCGGGAATGCACTCAAATATATTAAACTAAATAAGCATTAAAAACAAATATTATATTACAAAAAAAAACCCAAATAGATAGAAAGATATGACATAAAAAACACTTATGAAATCCATTGAGACTCCTTTTGGACATTTTTATCCAATGCATTATGTAACTAGATTATTTTCAATACTTTTCTTTATTGCCTTTAAATACCCACATAATATTTTATTGTCATCCATTTTATTCTTGTGTAACTAGATTCTTTTCAATCCTTTTCTTTAATGACTTTAAATACCCTCCTTTTAATTATATTTATCCACCTCAGCTTTATGTAAATACCAATATAAAGATGCTTTCATCACTCTTTAGGTATTTGATTTTTTTCTTCTATGTGTTGAACCCATTAACATTCTAAGGGTGGTGCCCATTATTTAGAGTGCTTTATTATATGGAATGTATTCCCTATTAAATGATACCATTTTATCATAAGAACTAATTTTTATCTTAGGGAAAATCTGGCTAATTTAGGTAGGTTAACTTATTATGATTAGAAATATGCATAATCACTTATCTAGCATGAGATATAAAATTATAGCTTGTTTTATCTTTCCACACATTACCTTGATCATTAAAGCAAATAAGAACATTTTTCTCCCCTGTGAGCTTATGCAGTAGTTTGTAGAAACCATAGAGGGTTGTGATGGTTCATATTTGTTGTTTGGTCGAGAATGAGGGTTATCATATATGTCCATGTCATCCATAAACCTAGAAATTTTTGTCCTTTTTTGGTACATAATAAATAGGATCCTATTTACTAAAGGTTTATGGGTGTTTTTTATAAAACCAATAAAATTAGAACTTCACCCTTAAAAAGAATACAAGCAAAATAACCAATAACTAAAAATGGCATATTATAATTATTTTTTATTTAATTCTAGATAACTATTTATGAAGAAAAATTCCCAAATCAAATAGCGAGATCCCATAGTATCATATTTATATAAAAAAATATTAAAATAAAAGATGATTATAAAAATTAATTTACGAGTCATTCATCCTCTTTTTCATTTACATCCTTTTCTTATTTTGTTTATTTGATTCTCTTTTATATGGTTCTCATATTACATATAGTTATCCTTCTATTTACCTTTCCATTATGTTTTCCTCTTACAATTTTTTTTGTTGTATCTTATATTATGCTTATATGAAAACATCTTAGATAAATACATATGGATCTAAAATAATCTAACAATATTTAGAAAAATAAAACAAAAATAATATTTTTTTTTCAAAAAATATTTACCCACCTACCTACACCTTTTTAAGCTCAAATAGTTGTGATAGTCAATGGATGCCTTAATATTATTTTAAACTTATATTAACTTTGTTGTGTCCTATGTTAGCACCATGGGAGACACAGTGTGTCAGACATTTTTTACGTCAAAATATATATGTTAGTTGGTATTATTTCAATTAAATTTGAATTTTGAATTTAATTAGATGTATGGAAATATGTATTATTCATAAGACATTATTTCCTCTATAATATCGTAGATGCTATTCAAAAACAGAGCTCCCAAATGATATCCAATGTACAAATGTTCGCCTATGGTTGAAACATTATGTTAGAATTTGAAAGGAAGTTTTGAGCCATTATTACTACTACAAGATGAATCTCGAGAACACCAAAGCATATTTTTTTGTAAATACAAAAAGCAAAATTTCTTGAGTGAAAGGATAATAATGTTCAAATCCTCATGTATTGCTTCATTCATGCCTATAGACTGTCAATGTGAAATAGACCATGTCATTATGTTGAATTACCCATACTTGATGCCCATAATGTTTCCTTTTACAAAAATGATGATGTAAGAAAATGCAATTCTATAATGCTATCAATTATTTTAGGAAATAGTATCACCATCCATGCTATTGATTGATCATATACTAGATCTGAAGGAAAACAATCATGTTATCACTCATCTATAATTCTTCCTATCATTTTTTTGAAACCTAAGATGCTATTTGAAATATATATTGGTAGTTATGACATTCAAGATGGGCTTGTCAATTGCTTGGATGTGACACTTAAAACCCAAACCATCATAATTGATATAGATGTACTAAGGATTAGATTCAATGATCAATCTATCATAAGTCATCAATGCACAAAATTAGCTCACTTATATCATAATTCCATTCCACAAGATTAAACATACATATTACATGTTATTAAACCTATACAAAACACATGCATCAATGGCATTGAAGAATTCAAAGATAATTTCTAATACAACTTGTATGTGCATCAACAATACATAGATCTCAAGGGCTCACAATAGATGGTGTTTCATTTGGTCCTTATAGAATCACACAACATAGGCTAGTATATACAGAATTATGGTGTGTGAAAGTGATTGAGTCATTGTACTTTTATCTCCCTTAGTAATGATAAATTTCAATGTCAAGGAAAATATAGTTACATAAATATTATGCCTATAAATCAATGCAAAATAGAGAATATAATAAAAATTTGATTTAAATACTAGTAATCATATTCTAATCTCATCACTAAATACAAGAAGTTTACAAGCACATATGCAAGATGTGTTCAATGATCATGAAATCATGCAATTAGACATATTGTGTTTGTAAGAGACATACATTAAAATTTTCGTATCAAGAAATTTACTAGAATATTTCCATTATATTTAAATGCATCATGTTCATGGAATCATGATTTGCATTAAAAGAGACATTTTTACTTCAAGAACAATGAAATATAAAAGAAGCAATATTGAAGCAATGAAAGTAATTATCATAAATGATATCCACCAAAATGCAATTGTTAATTTGTATGTAGCACCAAATTCAATAATTTTAGATTTATCTTAATTATTGTCGATGGCTTATTCACAGGGGCACATAATACACAAAATATAATTATATTAGGAAACTTCAATATTAACATTACAAAGCAATATATAAACTGATAAATACTCTAACAAGACATGGTAACCCATAATATGTGATTTGTTCTAGAAAGGTAAGATGTATTATGCACACCAATTATTTATCATGTATGGTCAATTTTTGAAATACAAAAACAACACATTTTTGAAGTAAATTTTTATTGGAGGGATCATGACATTGTTTTCTTATCCTTATGTAACACACATACATGTATACATTAATCTAAAACAAAAAAGACAAAAACATGTAAGAGCATCCTTTCAAAAAATTATTAATCATATTTTCCATATCAATATACATTTACATATACGTAAATATCTTACCACTTTCTTTATTCTTCTAACTTCATTACACAATCACAACCAACATGAAGAGGAAGTCTTGAAACATCGAATATAATCAAAGACAAGTAGAAAAATTGAAAATGTAACTACTAAAAACATTGCACTTTTTTCCAAAATCCATCTCATTTTATACCTATATACTATGGCATCACACTTCTTTTTGTAGCAACACACTAACTACATCTGATTTACTATTGATGTATGACATGAATAGCTATAAAATAAGAGATGTTTTTTAAGGCAATGTCCTTGTCACCTAAAAAACATTACTACAATTTCTAGAGAATATTATAAGCAATTGCTAGGTGCATATGTCAAAGGAAAAATGACCATTACTCTTAATGTGCCTAACAACCTTATCCATATATATGAACAAAAAATTCAGCCTAGAAAAATAATACATATTTCTCTTTTTGTTATATCTCCCAAAATAAATACAATCATGGATATTGTGATATAGTATTATCGATTAATGAATCTAGTTTACTAGAGAGCATGCCACTTGTCTATAAATAATATAATTTCATCCTTGATTCCATAATCCACTAACTAGTAATTAGTATTAATTTCTATGTAATTGCCACACTCTCTAAAATTGTCACATGTGGCCAAAAATCTAAAATGCAATTGATTTTGGAAATAAAAGATGGAAATACAAAAGATGACACTACAAATATATGCTTATACTCTTGCATATACTTCACATTCTCAAATCTACCTTATTACATTAGAAAAATTAAACTATTCTCTTGACTTTGTAGCTTTACCGATATGGAAATTTTGAGCCTTTATTCCTTTCAATTCAATTGTTGCATTTTCTTGGTAAATACAACTCTAGCACTAAAGTCTAGCCCAACGAGCTAGTGTGATGGCCCTTTCACAAAAGATTTAAGTCTTGGCTTCTCACCCAAAATGTACATCTTGGTACTGGTTCTCGTAGGTTTTTGTTGTACAACAATTCTTAGCCATATTCTTGTTGTTAAACATGGTTTTAATTAAATATTCTATATAACCAAAAATAGCCTATTTCAATCCTTTGAATTCTAAGATTGATTACTATAATTATGCAAATTAGTTCCATTTGTAGTTCAAAGCTATTTTTAGAAAAACAAATATAAACAGAACCCATATTAACTCTAATCACTTTACGTAACTCACATGACACCATTCATTATGAACACATATCTGAGCCAACCTATCAAAATTCATTCCAAAAATTGTCTCCATAATTTGAAATAAAGACCATTAGATTTCCAAATGATAACAAGTAATAATTAGCGAAGTTTAGAATATGTTATTGAGTTGAAATGGCATGTTTGATTCTACATGATGCAATGTAAATTTTTAGAAATTAAAAAGTGTTCACATTTAAACCCAATCGTAAAGCATTTCCATGACTAATTTTCATTTATTTTTAATGAAAACAATGCCATCACTTTCCTTGATATGATCGTATGATTAAACATGTCTTAAACAAACAAATGGCCATTCATTGTTGTTCATTCACAAACATTTGAGGATGAATTCCCATCAAGTGAGGCTGATATCCTGATTAGGCATGGTCTATCTATATTATAGACACAAAAATTTGGTATGACTTCTCAAGGAATCATTCTCGACTGGATTGGTGGTGGAGAGTAGATAACATGTGTCCAACTTTGGTGGCATGAGGAGGAAGTTTATGCTCACTTTAGGACCTTTGATAGATTCCAGAGCCATCGATGTTGCACTAGAATCTACCTAGAGCTCTACTTCTCTTTGACATAGCGGCTCCATCCTTGAAGTTAGTACCAAGAACTGATAGTGGCAAGGGACACAATGGAGTGGTAGTCTTAATTAAAGAGGAATGGGACAATTTTGTAAAAGTGGAGAAAGAAGATTTAAACAAGTAGTTCATATGGCTTAAAACTATATAAAATCAAGTCACAACAAGGATGGAATTATGATACTTTCCTCGAAAGGGATCAAAATTTTATAAGAAAAGGAATTTAGACTGTGAAGATCCATTTATACTCTAAAAAAAGGCATTTCTATTTTTAGTAACATGGGAGAAATAGTAATAATTAGGGACTTTAATGCAAGAACTACAAATAATCAAGCTCTCAATCTGAAAAATAAAAACATAGATAAAGATAACCCCCTATGGTTAGAGGAAGAGAATGACCAACTTTGGGACAAGGTCTCGCAAGATAGCAAAGGTGCAGTCTCACACTTCGGGGCTGAACTCTTAGGGCTTTGTAGCTCTTATAGCATGGTCATCTACAATGGTATGATAGCATGGCCCGAATCAAGAAAAATCACATACAAAATGTACAATGGCCAAAGTGTAGTAGATTATGTCATTTATTTGCATAGCTACACCTTGAAGTTGATGGAGGTTATGATTGGGGACAATGTCTTAGAGATGAAATCATACCATAATCCAATTCATATTAAAGTTCACATTCTCATTAGGAAACAATAGGAAGAACAAGTCCACTTTGGCCAAAAGAAGGATACTCCCCAAGGTAAAATCCTTTTAAATCATGAGAATTAGGAAATCTTTAGAGCTGTAATCAAATAACTATTCAAAGATCATGAAGAAAAAATAGGTAACATAAAGAATCAGTTTCTCAAAGAGAACATGCTGATTTCCATAATGCACAAAGCCTTAAATGGTTGTAAGAGAGCTAGACCCAAGAGAGGAACAAGAAATACTTTCCCAGCAAACCCATGGTTTGACGAAGAATGCAAGATAGCAAAAAGAAATCTATGAAAGCGGTGTATGGACAAATAGCATAAGGAGTACGAAAAGATGCTATGGAATAAGAAAGAGAAGTATGTAAACAAAAGAATAATAGAGCTGATTGCCCTCAAAAAAAATAGTCCTAAAATCTTTTGGAAAGAGCTACATCAAAATAAGAAACAAATAGAAAAAAATATCACCGAAAACCAATGGCTTGAGTATGTAAATTTTCTATATGAGAAGGATCAAGATAAATATAAACCCCCAATAATCTATGTAAATACAAAAATTTTCAACATTGAAGATGTCATTCAACACATAAAATAATTAGCAAGTGGGAAAGCTCAAGGTATTGATGGGTTTCAAGTAGAGCACTTAAAGTGGGGTGCCGAAGTACTAGCACCTCATGTCAAACACATCTTTAATAGGGTCATCCAAGAGGGCTTCCCGAAAGAGTGGACGATAAGTGTGGTTATCCCTATCTTCAAAAGTAGGGATACAAATAACCCATCAAATTATCATACTATCATGGTTAATCCCCTTCTTGGTAAACTCTTTGAAAGCATGATAGAGCATAGAATCAGTAGGTGGGAAAAAAAAGAAGGAAAAAGAGATAAGGGCCAAGATAGATTTAGACTAAAGCACTCTACTATTGATCATGGGGCTACACTTAGGTTCTTGATCGAAAAAATATGGAACACTCAGGGAGATGAGGCTTTGTGCTACTTTGTCAACTTCAGAAAAGCCTTTAGCATAGTCCCCCATGACAAACTCTAGAATAGGATGAAGGAGCTGGGGGTTCCAGATGAGCTTAGAGCTGTTGTCCATAGATTATATGAGCAAGTAAAGGCTAAAATCAAAACTAGTGATGGAATGTCAGAGTGCTTTGGTAGTGATATAGGCATCAAGCAGGGTTGTCCACTTTCACCAACTTTATTTGGACTGTACATTGATAAATTAGAATAATGGTTAAATAAAGATAGTGGGTAGGGGATTCAACTAGCTAATTATGTTATAAAATTGCTTCTTTATGTGGGTGACCTCATTTTAATCACCAAAACAACCTGTAGCTTGAGGGAACATTTGAAAGCATTTGATACTATCTATCAAGAGGTTGGAATGCAGGTGAACACAAGAAAAACCAAAGTAATGATCTTCTCTCTAAAAATAAAAAAGAAACAATATACCTTTACCTTTGAAGGTAGCTCGTTAGAGATAGTCGAGGAGTACAAGTACCTTAGGATTGAATTTCACCACAAGCTCAGCTAGGAAATGTGTAGAGCAAAAGAATTTAAGGAGGATGGAAAGCATTGTACTCTCTTCAAAATAGGTTTAGGATTGTGGAGTTGTGGGATTGGAAGACCAAGAGAACACTCTTTGGTTTGTTGGTTATCCTGATGATTCTCTACGAGTGTGAAATTTGGGGCAGCAGTATGTCAAATAAGAAATAAAAATAGATAGAGAAAATCTAGAAACACTTCATCATAAGTAGTCTCAAAGTCAAGAATTTGGTGCTGTATAAGATCTTACTTGCTGAAACGGGGTCCTTTCCTCTAGAGGCATCAGTGATGATATGGTTACTAAGCTACCTCAAGAAGATTCAAAACATGAAGAAACACAGGTGGCCTAGACTAATTATGGAGGAAGAGCTAACTAGAAGAAAGAACACTTGGAGGAATAAAAATGACAAATGGGTAAAGAGGTGGGATATTAGCATGCAGGATTGCCCAAAAACTAATGAAGAAATAAAAAAATATGTGAGAAGAGAATTCAAGTGCATCATGTGGACAAAATAAATGGGCCATAAAAAGGAATACTACCTCTAAGAATTCAACCCCACAAGTTATTTTGAATAAAAAGCCTATATAGGAGCATACATTAAGTGGAAATTGAAAATGTTGATTGCCCAACTTAGGATGATTTCTCATCATCTTAGGTGTGAAACGAGTATATGGCTAACTCCTAAAGAGTATTGGGAGGAGAGAATATGTCTCTTTTTCAACAAAGGCATGGTGGAGATGGAACAACACTTCCTCTTGGAGTGTGAGGCATACAACGACATCTAATATAGTTATGGTGAAACTTTGAAAATTGTGAACTTTGACACCCTGTTTGAAGCGACAAGGCTAGGTAATACAGGCAACCTCGTGATCAAACTTCACAGCAGAAGGAAGTTCAGGCAACTTATAGAACATTTTGTTGCTGATGTCCTATTTTAAAGGGGATGTGCACAACTGATGCATTTCATAGGCTACTACAGCCTCATGGATGTTATTAAAATCCTTCATTCATTCATTCAAAACTATCATATTTTTGCTCCATAGAAAAACTTATATTTATAGGTAGATGGGGTTGTTTAGTTTTGTTGTACCTCATTGTCAGGTGATTTATCAATGCATGGGCTACACTTTCACAATCCTATCTCACACATGTATATTTACCCACTTTCAAACACTACATATCAATACCTCAAAATTGGAAGATGAATCTGCCATGGAATATTCAAAGACAAATCAATCATTTATGAATATTCACTATTGACATAGCAGTTAGACTCTGCACATAAGATAACATGGAGATTGAGGAAAAGGTGTGATATGATGATGTAAGTAGGTTATTTTACCAGTGTGATGCACATATAGTAGTTGAGGACTTAGATCCATGTCAGTACTATTAATTAATTCATTCACTCCTGCCAAAATGTTAACACAGAAATCTATGTTTGGCCATTTTTTTTCCAAGTTACCAAACACCCCATTTTTAGTAGGAAATAAAGTTACTCCAATATTATATAATTAAGTGGAACAGAGGTAAAATCCATTCATAAATAAAGTTCAGTAAAATCCATTCACATATACAGTTAAATAAAGAATTCAAAAAAAATTGAAGCTAGATTTTTCAACATTTGAAAAAAAATTATAAGTATAAAATAATATTTGTTTATTTTTAATGTTGTTATAATATATTTTTAGAATATTTTTTAATTTATATAAATTACAAAGAATAATATATATTTAAATTATATCTTATTATCATAAAAAAAAATCAATTACACAAATTTATATATAATTTTAGTATAAATCTATTTAATAGATAAAACTAATTATAATTTATGTATAATTTTTATTTAAATAAATTATTAACTTAATCATATCTTCAAATTAATTATAATTAAATTATACAATTGTGATTAGTTATGAAGATAAATATATATGACAAAAATAAACAAAATTTGTCATAACTAAAAATAATCACAATGTGTATGTTTATTTTATTTTCGGTATAAATTACTAATTAAATTATATCTTTATTTCACAACAAACATATTTCATGTATTATGGATACAAATTTCTTTTTATTTTGGGTGCACTTGCTAGAGGAAGCAATGACATCTCTTATTCGAATCCTCGAAATTAATCAAGTATTTTTTTCATATAGGTCATACAAATGATACTTCTATATATAGAGTTTGAATCACTACCAAGGGAAGGATATAGGGAATGGTGGAGATTTCTAGGACAAAACACATTTTATAATTTAATACATCAGCAAGTATGGGAAGAACAACCATAATATCATGATATTTTATATTGATATCACTATAGAATGCCTTTCCCTTTTTTTCATCTACTTTTATCAATAATAGAACCACATATGCCAAGAAAAAATAGAGTTAAGTTTGTTTGGGAACTAGTACAATCTAAAAATAAACTTTTTTCATTTTACATCATCTTGTCCAAGAAACGCCTATACATATAATATCAAAATTATGTTATGTAGGGGAATCTACAATAAGAAAGTATACCATGGTCATTGTCAATATTATCTTTCAAAAATAATAAAATGAGTATATAAGTATTCCATATGATAGTAGGTTGCAAAAAGTACAAAGTAATTTCTATAATTTAACTCTACTTCCCATGGTATGTGGTGTAGTTGATGGCACACATATTAAATTATCAGGATAACCCAAACAAAATTACACTCCTTTGAACTATGCAAACTGACATCATTTCTTGATGCAGATGCATTTTAGAGGTATTATCGAATTATTTTATTTTTTCATACTTTTAAATTTTAAAATTATTATGTATGTAAAAAAATTAAAAATAGTAGAAATTAAAAGCTTAGTCGGGTGCCAAGTTGGTAATAGTTGTAGGAGTTTAAAATATTCGAATTAGTAAGTCGTGTAGATAGTATTAAGATAATATATAATCCTAGATAATTCATAGCTAGAAGTCTAAGTTCGGTATTTATTCCATAATGAACTGATAAGTTCCATCCCAGACAAAAAGGATGAAAGATCAATATAAATTTTAAAAATCTATTATTTTGCTAGATTGGGTGTGTTTTTGAAAATTTAGAGTGTTTGAGATATTGAATAAAATAATATTTTTTGTGGAAGTATATTTTTCTTGTATGAAATTAGTGAGGATTAAAGAGAACCCTAGATACTAGCCAATAGAATCACTCAAAAGCAAAGAAACGTATTCTATTTATGAGAAAAACTGGGCAATGCTATATTTCCTAATTCTTGAATATTATTCAGTGCATAATCTATTTAGGTAATAAATTTATTATTTATTGTTTTTATTACTCAATTTGAGTTGACAATTGAAGAAAAGTGATGATTAATGCATGGATACATATGAGAGTTTCTATTTGCATGATTAAGAGATTGGTGCATTGTAGTTGATTTGGCATTGTATTATTATTATTCTCAATAATAAGTGGTGTCATCATATTATTAGATAGACATGCATAATACATAAGTAATTCGGCAAAATATTTATGAACAATAAATATTTGATGGTATCTCTTTATTTTGGAAAAGATTGAAAGAAAGATTAAATGGTGAAAGTTGGTATTTTCTTGTATTTGATGCTACACCCTATATTTTAAATCTATTGAATTTATTTAAGTGGCTTAATGTAAATTATTGTCTAATTCTATTTATAGATAAGTGGGGTGTTTTATTTTCTTCTATTGTTTGGATCCTCAAAAGTATGTAAAGTGACTTGAATGGGGAGCGTCATATGGACAGAGAATTCTAAATCTAGTCTAATTTATGATTGACCACATCTTACTCTAAGACATTCTTAGTATACATCAAATTAAATTAAATCTTCTATATTATTTAATGCCTATGGTAAATGGTGTATTAATGATATATGGATCAAATTAAACCTACTAGGTTTCAAATTTAGATTTATAGATTGTTATTATTTTTAAAAAGGTGTCATAAAGTGAAATGAGTCGATTCACCTAATTCATGTTTTATAAATTGATATTTGCCAAGGTTTTAATATAGAAAACTCAAATCTCAATGCGATTCTCCATATTGCACATCCATGCAAGTTAAAAAAAAATCATGATTCAAATCAAAAGGGATTTAAAGCTTTGCTTTGCATTTTATAGATTAATTGTGAAGGTTTTAATTTTTTTTAGAGGTTCCTTAAAAATATTCACCTTTTGTCTGAAAAATAGAATGCAAAGTTTGATCTAAAAAAATTCTATTAAAGGAGCTATTCATTTTAATAAGTTTTGCATCAATTTGTGGTATCAGAGCAATAGGATCTATAAAAGAGAAAGATCTAAAAGATTTTGAGATAAAATTATAAAGATGGTGATAAGAGTAAGAGGTAGAGGAAGGAGGCAACCAAGACAAGTAGCAGTAATGAAATAAATAAGAAATGTCATGACTAGATTGTAAGATCTAGAAATGGCTCAATGAAGAGGCACTGATATAGGTGAAATCAGTGACAGATAAGATGACTGACTAGAGGAAGAAACAATATAATAAATAATTATTCGAATCATTATGGGTGTGAGTGCAAATCCTAAGATAGAGGTTTTCATGTATGAGTGAAACCTGAAAGTGAGAGATTTCAATGATTGGATCAGTGCAATGGACAAGTATTTTGAATATGAAGGAGTTGTTGATGATTAAAAAAAATTCAAATTTTCCATGATCAGATTAAAGAGTCATGCATCCATATGGTGAGATAGAATGTAGGAAGAAGGAAGAAGAAAAGAAAAACCAAAAATCAAGAATTAGGATAGGATGGTTACCAAATTAAAAAGTAAATTCATGTCTCAAGATTGTCAAGTTAATCTTTTTAGAAATTACAAAATTTAAAACAAAAAGAAATATCTGTAAAATAATATACTAAGGAATTTTATAGACTAACTATAAGAGCAGGGCATGTTAAAAATAACATAGAAAAGTTAGCAAGGTATATGAATGGCTTGAAATTTACCATTCAGATTGAAATGAGTCTTCTCATTCCTAAGTCAGTGGAAGAGGCATACTAGTATGCCTTAAAATTAGAAAAAAAAAATTGCAAAGAGATAACATCAACGTGTAAGTGGTAGAGGTAAAAAATATAGAGGAAAAAGATAACAAGGAAGAAGAATTTAATTGCAGACATATCAAGGAAAATCCAATAAATTTCAAGCTAGTAGTAGTTTTCAAAGACAAGAATTTACCCCAAGAGGTAGGTATTCTTTCATAGGCATATGACCTTTTAATAAAGGTAGAGGGTTTGTTGGTAGATGTTTTAAGTGTGAAAAATTTGGACATAGGTCTTTTGAATGTCTTAAAAATCTATGTACAAGTTAGAAAAATGTTCAACTTACGCAAGATGAAGATGCATAAAGTGTAGGTTCACCTCCTCATGAAGATGCTCCAGATAAAAGAAAAATATTATTGATGAAGAGGTTTTTTTTAAAACCCACAAAAGAAATCAAGGAACCACCTCAAAATAAAACATTGATTAGAACCACCTACAAAATAAAAGGAAAATGTTGTCAGGTAATTATTGATAGTGGTATCATTGACAATTTGGTATCCACAAAGATGGTAAGTAAATTAAATTTGAAAAAAATGAGTCATCCAACTCTTTATAAAGTATCATGTTTACAGAAAGATCATCAGATTCAAGTTAATAAGAAATGTAAAGTATAATTTCAAATAGGGAGTTATAAGGATGAAGTCATTTATGATATAATACCTATGGATGTTTATCATGTTCTCTTAGGCAAGCCTTAGAAATATGACAGAAAATATACATGATGGTAGACAAAATACTTATACATTTGAAAAATAAGGTAGGAAACACATTCTAACACCTCTCAAAGAAGATGTTTTAATAGAAAAAAAAAATCAAATTCAAAGGTGTTAGATATTAGTCGAAAAGAATTTCTTTAACAAGTGAAAAAAAAAGATGTAAGTTATGCTCTTATTAGTAAGCTAAAGACTATAATCACTACTACTAAGTTAAATAAATTTCTTTTTAAAAATTAAGATTTGATTAGTCAATTTATGGATATTGTAATAGATAATTTATCCAATGATTTGCCTCCTAAAAGAAGTATTAACTATCATATAAACTTAATACCAAGGGATAACCTTCCAAATAAAGTAGCTTATAGGATGACTCCAAAAAAATGAGGAAATCAAAAGACAGGGTCAAGAATTATTAGATAAAAGACTGGTGAGAGAAAGCTTAAGTCTTTATGCATATCCAACTGTACTTCACTAAAGAATGATGGAACTTGGTGGATGTGCATAGATTCAAGGGATATAAACAAAATTACTATTCGGTATAGGTTTTATTTACCAATAAAGATGATCTAATGTATTGTTTGAGTGGTTCCAGATACTTTACAAAGATAGATTTAAAAATTGGATATCATTAGATCATAATAAGAAAAAGAGATGAATGAAAAATATTTAAAATAAATGATATCTTGTATGAATGGCTGATAATGCCATTTGGGTTGACAAGTACCTAAGTACTTTTATGAGGCTTATGAATGAAGTAATAAAGCCATTCATAAGTAATTTTTTTATTATTTATCTTGATTATTTTTTGGTATTTAGTAAATCAAGAGATGAGCATCTTGAATATTTAAGATTGGTTTTGAAGAAATTACAGAAGGAAAGGTTAATAAGAAGTATTTTTTTTAAAACAAAGTTAATCTATCTGGGTTTTGTGATTTCATAAAAAATGTTAAAGATGGATAAAGATAAATTAAAAGCTATAGAAGAATGGCTTACATCCAAAAATCTATTTAAGGTAAGAAGTTTTCATGGCCTTGCTAGCTTTTACAGGAAGTTTATAAAAAAATTAGCAATATTTGTGCTCCTATTATAGAAATATTTAAAGGAAACAATAAACCATTTAAATGGACTAAATAAACTAATAAAGGCTTTCAAATTTTGAAAAGGAAAATCATATAGAAACCTGTATTGGCACTCCCTGATTTTGGTAAGCTATTCCAAGTAGAGTGTGATGTAAGTGAAACTACCATAGGAGCTACTCTAAGTCAGGAAAATAAACCTATGGCATATTTTTTTGAGAAACTTAATGAGGCTAAAAAGAATTATTCAACATATGATCAAGAATTTTATGATATAGTATAGGTTTGAAGAAGTGAAAGCATTATTTAATGCCAAAATAATTTGTTTTATTTACTAATAACTATGCCTTGTAGCTTATTATCACCTAAAATAAATTAAATCAAAGGCATGCTAAGTGGGTAGAATTTTTGCAAAGTTTTTCATTTTCTATTAAACATAAGAGTGGTCAATATAATAAGGTTGATAATTCTTTGAGTAGAAAAAATTTAGTTTTATAAAAAAATATACGTGAATACTGGAAGGTTTGATGTATTAAAAGAAACGTATGAAAGTGATGCAAATTTTAAGGAAGCATATGAAGCTTGAAAAGATCCTACAATTAGGGATAAAAGCTCTTGGATGAATTATATGTTATAGGAAGGAATGTTGTCTAAATGCAAGAAGCTTTGTACTCCAAAAGAATTTATGAGAGAAAATCTCATTAAAAAAAAGCATAGTGATAGACTTGTAGGACATTTTGGGTAAGATAAAACATTGGCTCAAGTAAATGATTGTAATTATTGGCTAGGTAAGTCAACTGATGTAAAGAATTTTGTTGAAAATTATAGAATATGTCAGCTTGCAAAAGGAAGAAGTCAGAACATAGAGTTATATCAACCATTACGCATTCCCAATAGAGCATGAGATTATGTAAGTATGAATTTTATTTTAGGTCTACCAAAAACATAGAAAGGGGGTTATTATATATTTTTAGTAGTAGATATATTTTCAAAGATGGCTCTTTTTATACCTTATTATAAAACCAATGATGCAACTCATATAGATAACTTATTTTTCAAAGTAGTAAGATTGCATGAATTACCTGACAATATTTTTTCAGATAAAGATACTAAACTTATTGGGCATTTTTTGAGGACTCTTTGGAATAATTTAGACATAAAATTGACTTTCAATTCTTCATACCATCCTCAGATAGATGGATAAACTAAAGTAGTTAGCATGAGAACAGAAAATATTCTAAGAAGTTTGGTAAGTGATCATCCCAAATAGTGGGATCAAGTCTTAGCACAAGCTAAATTTGCTTATAATGATTCCTAAAATAGAAGTATTGGTATAAGTCATTTACAAATTTTATATGGTATGCATCCCTGAGGTATTTATGAATTTATAAATATAGGTAAATAGGATAAAATAAGTGATGAAGGAGAAGAATTCATAGTAAGAATGTAGGAACTTCAAGAACTGATAAAATAGAGGATATAAGTAAATTTAGAAAAGTATAAATAGATAGCAAATTTAAAAAGTGGAGAAGTAAAATTTGAGGTAGGAGATCTTGTGCTTGCATATTTGAGAAAAAAGATTCTCAATAGGGGAATATAATAAGTTGAAATTAAAGAAGATTAGACCTTGTAAAATTATTAGAAAGTTTTCAACAAATGCATATGAGTTGGAACTTCTAATAGATATTAGAATCTCACCTATATTTAATGTTGCTGGCATATATCCTTATAGGAAAGGTGATGAATAGGAAATAATTTTTAAAAATGAAGTGAAAGAGAAATTTTCATGGAAGCAACAATTACCAAAGAAATTGCCAAAATAACCTGAAACTATTCTGGATAAAAAATTATTAAAAAAACTAAAAGCAAAGACTACTTCCATAATTTAGTAAAATATAAAGATCATCCAGTTGAGGATTCAACTTGGATGTTAGCTTCAGAAGTCAACAAGTATGATGTCACAGTGGAAAAACTCATGAATAACAAGAGTTCATGAGTGATCACTTCTTCTACCCCGGTGGGTTGATGCAAATGCATTTTAGGGGTATTATCAAATTAATATATTTTTTCATGCTTTTAAATTTTAAAATTATTATGTATGTAAAAAAAATTAAAAATGGTAGAAATTAAAAACTTAGTCGAGTGTTAGGTTGGTAATAGTTGTAGGAATCTAGAATGTTTGAATTAACAAGTTGTGTAGATAGTATTAAGATAATAAATAATCCTGAATAATTCATATCTAAAAGTCCAAGTTTGGTATTTTTTCTATAATGAACCGATAAGCTTCATCACAAAAAAAGGATGAAAGATCAGTATAAATTTTTAAAATGTATTATTTTGCTAGATTGGACATGTTTTTTAAAATTTAGAGTGTTTGAGATATTGAATAATATAATATTTTTGTGGAAGTATTGATTTTGGTATGAACTTAGGGAGGATTAAAGAGGAGAATCCTAGATCCCAACCAACAAAATCACTCAATAGTGAAGAAAAGTATTCTATTTATGAGAATAATTGGGCAATGCTATATTTCATAATTCTTGAATATTATTCTGTACATAATCTATTTAGGTAAAAAAATTATTATTTATTCTCTAATTTCTTAGTACTCAATTTTAGTTGACAGTTGAAGAAAAGTGATAATTAATGCATGGATATGGATGGGAATTTTTGTTTGCATGATTAAGAGATTGGTGCACTGTAGTTAATTTGGTGTTATATTATTATTATTCTCAATAATAAGTTGCACCAACCTATTATTAAATAGACATTCTACATGTCTTATCTCTCCCTACTTATTTAATCCATTTAATAACAAGCTTTCTCTAATCCATAAGCATTTTGACAAACACTTATCTAGAGGTTGTGTGAAAATTATGAATGCATTTGGTGTGTTGAAAGGGAGATGTATATTTCTTCATGATGTAGGTGTAGAGTTGGATAAAGTGCCTAATATTGTAGTGGCATGTTGTGTGTTTAAAAAAATTTATAAATAAATAATGAAAATGAGCCCGAAATCCAAGTAGATTTACATACTAATTTTGATTCTCAAAAACGTAGTACAACAATGGAAAGAAACCAAGGAAAGGAACAAAGAGATATTATGTTTCATGAATGGGAAAGAAATTACAATATTAGTTTGAAACAATGATGTACATTTTTATTATGTAATATAGACCATGTTATTAATATGGACTATATGATGCACTGCTATGTTTTTTTCATTTTAAAAATATAAATAATAAATAAATACTTGGGAAAAAATCCTTGCAATTTGGAGTTGTACATATGATATTTTCTCCATTCATTTACTCTCTTGTTCCTTTTTTGCATGCTCAAGTTTTATCCTTTATTTTCAATTTATTTCATTGTTTGAGTGAAATGATACATAGTTTTTTTCCATTCTCTTTCCAAAATATTCATTAGAGGCTCTTTTTCTCTTTACACATTTGCATTCAACTCCACATTTATTCAAATGAGTTTCTGGATTTAATCCTTCAATGTTTTCAATATTGATAGATGGGCTTTCTGATTTCCCTTGTCTTTTTTAGATGTAGATGTATTTACATTAACCGATTCTTTTCCATTATACCCTCCCATAAGACTAATCACCTTTGGTGTTTTACCTATAATGTGATCCATATGATCGTAAAAACTCCATATCAAATGTGTTTCCCCTATTGTGTTTTTCATTTGTTTCTCCTTCTTGAAAGTCTGCTTCACCCTAATCAATTTATATTTGCATTGAATACCTTTGAATGATGTTCCACAAACAAGATTTAGAGCATCTACTACTTTATCCCATTGTTTCTTGCCTAGATTCCCATGGTTTATTTCTTCATACACCTCAAATTTTAGAATCAAATTTTTCACCACAGATTTTGTCCAAAGCTCCTCTTTGTATTCCTTCTTCAACTCCTCATTTATTATCTCACTATCATGTGCTTGAATCAATGAAAATGTTTCTTCCATTTTTGAATCATCAACATCATCAACAATATATGCAGTATTTATATATATTTTTGAATGTGGAATGAAATGACCAAATTTCATTGTCCCTTATATTTTCCTGTGAATTTGGGATGTAATTTTTTTAAAGTTATACATAAATAAGTCCATTTTGTGGTGATTGTTTTGTGGTGTTAGGAAACCCAGGTACTCTTCAAAACTTTCTAGAGTGAGTTTGAAACCCTAAGATTCAAATTATGAATATAAATTAAGATGTTTTCCATGAAATAGTGATTTTTCCATGCCCTGAAAAATTAATAATTATAACTAGATTATTTAAACTTTATTTGATTTTTTAAATAGCAATGTTAAACTAATTTTTTAGTACATTACATTTCCTATTTTTTAGATATATAAAAAGACCATGAAAAAAATACATCAACTCCTAAACCATCTAATTTATACAATTTAGAAAAATTGAAAAAAAAATTAAATAAATGTGAAATTGAAAAGTAAATTTCAAAAAAAAAAAAAATTAAAATCCACATTACTTGGGCTGAGCAAACAATTTTTTTTACAATAATAATTTAAAAAAAGTAATATATATATATCCAACAATCTGATGAAGATATATATAAGAATATTATATTTATATTTTAGTTTATGGCTATTTTCATTTTATAGGTGTCAATTATTTTTCATAACAACTATACAAATTTGAAAATATATATAAGAAAGAAATATCCTTTTGCATATCTATTAGAGACATATATGCATTATCGAAACAAATAGAGAAAAAAGGTTAAAAAACCGTTTACTTTTAAAATTAAAAAAATTAAGATATCCTGGAAAGCTTAGACTTACACAATGATTTTATTTTATTTTTTAACTTGTATACTTCAAGAATGTGCAGCTGACAGAATTTTTCAAAAAAGCTTTGTGAACAATTTAATATTTATTTAAAAAGGAATTTTCAGAACCAGATTTAAATTGAATGATCGTATTTAATTTTATTTGAAATCAGAATATAACAACTTACATTATCCCTGTATTTCTTGAAGGCTCTGTGTTTACCCTGTATAAACCCATGTTTGTTGTCGTCTTCAAAATGATTGCATATGTATTTCCAATATTTTATTTTGTTTTTATTTTGGTTGCAATTGTCTGATCTACAAAATTGATTTTATTTTATTTTTTATTAAATATGACTTTGTGACAGCTCAGATTTTCAAAATTCTAAGTATTAAATAATGTACGAAGCTCAGATTTTCGGAATTCGAAGTATTAAATAATATACGAAAATAAAAGGGCATTGCCTAGGCCTGGGCTGTAGCTTAGTTCGCAAGGGTAATGCGTACAGATAACTCTTTTAGTTCATGCGCGGACCGTAAGAAAAATGTCTCCAGCGCAACTACTTAACAGTGACATGTTGTAATATGTATGTCACTAATTATTCATATTTATATATCGATATCTCCAGCTATTCATGTTTACAAATATAGGTATATTTAGAGTGAATTTTGTATTTGCATTCCCATTTAATCAAGGATAAGTCCCTTAGCTAGTCTCAAATATGGAAATGGCGAAATCTCAGTCTAAAGCTATGGAGACTATAGTTATGCTTATAACTATTTGTCACTTCATGTACTCTATCATATGTCTTCCATTTTATTGTAATACTTCCAACGATCTACCTACTTCTATTGCCCTGGTTGTTGAGTATTGTGTATGGAATCAACCCCTATATTATAAAGTTCAACCTCTTTAGTGTCATATATGTTTTAATACTGGGCACTTGACCTCAGATTGTAGTAATCCCAACAAAACGAAGGCATAACCTATGTGGTGGATAAATCCCCTCCCTAATCTTTTGCCAGTGCCTAGAATATGATCCCCTAAGAGCGAAGCCTCAGACTCTAAAGAGAGAGCTTCCTCTACATCAAATGAGGAATTTTCTATCCCTTCGAATTCAATATAGGACTTTTTGAATGGAAGAAACATGGTGGTGGAAGAGGCTAGGGCAGAATCTATAAGCTTTCAGTATAGAACGACCCTCCCTAAAGGGAAATATGAAGGGTTTCAAGACATTAGCTCATTAGAAGATTCTTTACCCTTCCATTTAGATTTGGTGCTAGAGGATAAGGAGGATCAAATGGTGTTACAAAAGCAAAAAAAATGGACATACTAAGAAGGCATGTGATCTAACCAACATAACCATGTGCTCTCATAAAGGAGTGAATAAGGATGTTTCTTAAGGGGCTCCAATTCAATTGCTTGTTATGTTATTTTTGGACAACCAATCGGGTATGGTTCTTAATTAATTGGTAGTAGAATGGTTTCTTGATCAATGGTAGCCATTTTCTTAATTTTTGGGTTTCACAATCCGATCGATATTTTGCAAAAGGTTTACAGCTAGTTTCTTGTGTGTTGTTTGCCTTGGTTTCGGATGTAGATATTTTTAGTTGATGTTGATTTTTTTTATCTAGTTGTTTAGAGCTTTTGTACAAGGCATTGGGGGATTTTCAAAACCCTCATATTTTCACACACACACACACACACACACACACACATTAGACACCTCTTCCCATGAAAAATCCTGCATTTTTATCACTCTTATTTGAGCCTTCATTCACTTTACTCTTGTGAATTTTAAGTTATCAACCCTACACACTGACCATTAGGCTAATCACATGATTATGAAGGATGTACTCCTAATACATGCATGTTCTCAACCCTTCCACCTAACCCTTTAGATATTCACACATGTAATGTTATTTTTAATGTTGATTAAACCTATAAAATAACATTAAATACACAATAATTTTATTTTTCACATTACATGTAATTAAATTCTAAAATAATTATTTTATTTTCCAACTTACATATTTGATAAGGCCTATTATACATGAATAATTATAGGTTTATGATAGTGTTGAAGACAAAATCTCTCCTAGTGTGTACATATCTAGTAAAGCATAATGGCTTGCATATCTATGATAGTTCGATATATACTCGACAACATTTTAGTAGATTTGGTACACAAACAATTAAAAAAATTAAGATATTTTTTGACAACAACTCAATAATTACACTATCTAAGAATCATGTATTTAAAAAGAGGCATGAACATATAGACACCATATATCATTTCATCAAATAATTTTGTCAACAACATAGAGATATATTTGGAATTTTGTAGACCTGAAGATCAGTATGCAAACATCTTCACTAATTTATTAAGAAAATAAAGATTTGAGTATCTAAGAGATTTTATGGGTGTCATGAAGTTGTAGAGTCAAGCTTAAGGGGGAGTGTTGAAATATAAGTTTGACCCTACTAACATTAAGTATGTGTGAGTGGAATATTAAACTATGTTAGTGCACCATAAAGTATGTTAGTGAAATGATGTTAGTGGAATATTAGGTGCCAATAAAATATCTCAGTGGAATAATAGGTGGTAGTAAAATCAATTAGTGATATGTGATTGGAGTCATAAATGTAAGTTAGTGGATGTGAGTAGATTCATAAATAAAGTTAGTGGATGTGAGTGGAGTCATGTGGATGATGCAAGGAATATTCTACTTATGAAGTTTTTTGTATATATTTGTATTAATCCTCATTTATAAGAGAACAATGAAAGGGAAGAAAATCACACAAACGATTAAGGATTTGTATACAAGGATTATTTTATTAAGGTTTTTTGTATTTCTTATTTCTTCTATACAACATTATAGATTCTTTTTTATTTTGAGTTAACATACATCCTCAAGGTTATATTTAGATTTACTTCCCTCAAATTGGTATTAGAACTTCTTTCATAATTATAGGTGCCTAAAAGTGTTTAGCAAAAAATATCACCTAGTATGTACATATCAAGTGATGTAGTGTGCGTTGTATATCTACAATAGTTCAACATAGACTCAACAACATTTTTGAATGCCCAAAATAGTTATAGTTCACATTGTTAAGTGTTGACTTAAAAAATGCCACATAATATTGATTAATTTATTAAATAAATTGGAAATTGATTGATGTATTATAATATATTATTCACATGCTCTTTGAGTAGGGTATTATTGAAAAATAGAAATGGGAATACAAAAGAAGTGGAGAGCATAGTCAAGAGAGGGGTGGTTTTTGATAGATAATGAAGATGTCAAGAGGATTTCCTTTTCATCCAATGACATGTGACACAGGTGAAGAGGATATTGTTAGGAGGGTTAGAGAACTCTTTGAAAATATTGTTAAAACTCATTTAGGATGTGAGCAATTCATAGTTGAATTATTTTTCATAATTACTAAAAGAGTTGTTTCTAAATTTGAGGAGTATCTTCCCAATCAAATTGAGGTAGTCATTGCCCTTCTCGTTAAACAAAGACACTTGATAATAAAAAACCCTAACCTTCTCAATATCTACTTTCTACAATGTAAACTTAACTACATTATCCTCAAATAATAGTAAACTAAATGGTTCACTAATTGTGTTCCTCAAATTCAAATAATTGTGGGCCAATCTCTATGCACTATTATATTTGATATATAATGAAAGACATCCAATGCTTCATATAAGATATATTAATAAGAATGGTAAAGTGGCTAATCCATGCCAGTGATGAGGATTATTTTCTTGATATGAGCTGTGTTGAGGTTGACATTATCCATTTATGGATATTAAAAGTCATCCAAAAAATTAATGTAAAAGTATAATTCACTAACATGATTTAACTTAAACCCTAAATTTATGGTTAATATAAGGAATAATAATTCTACTCATTCAAATACATATACAACAATGTTAAATAAAAACTAAAAACAAGTCTATCACAAAACTAAAATAGTGTGGGGCATGTGCAATGATCAAATGTAAATTATGTAATAAATAAAGTAGGAATAGTAATGGTTGTTTTGGATGTAAATCTGGTAGATTTTCAAGATGACATTCTTTGTGCCACCCAAGTTTGCATCATGCTATTCAATTTTAATGTTTTTAGTTAAACATTTTGAATTGTATTTTTGTGAAAATAATAAAATAAAAATAAAAAATGAGGAAAGAGGACATTGCATCAATGATTGCATATAATTTGTGTCACTAATTGTGTCATGATTTTTTCATCAAGTTATTTTCATCATTAATTGGGGTTTACAGAATGAAACACTTGTATTAGAATATACAAAAATAATGTGTTTCGTATAAAATTTTACATCATAAATTATATGAAAAAAAATATATATTTACTATATTTCATTTTCATTGATTAATTACACAATAATGATGGTTTTTATTCCTAATGTAATCTGCATATGATGGAAATCATGACAATGATTAAAATTTAAATAATTTATTAACTATTTCTCATTAATATAATATTCTTAAATAAATGTTTTTAAGGAATTTAAAAAATAATACTTATAATCCATATATTTCATTTGTAGAAAAGTGCATAAAATTAAATTAAATTTACAATTGATTAATAATAATAATAATAATAATAATAATAATAATAATAATAATAATAATAATAATAATAATAATAATAATAATAATAATAATAATAATAATAATAGAGTGATCATAATATAAGTGTTATGAAATGAATTTTATTATAGAATCCATAAAAAACATTGTTTGAAAATAACAATCCAAATTATTGTCCTCCTCCAAATTATCATGATCATAGTCATTGTCATCATCATCATCATCATCATCATCATCATCATCATCATCATCATCATCATCATCATCATCATCATCATCATCATCATCATCATCATCATCCTCGGAGTAGTCACGATCTAAACAAATTCCTATTTGTTGATTAATATTTTTTATTCTAACTCTATCCTTACAACATATAGATTTTGAAAAAGAAATTTCAAATAAAATTTTGAGATTTTACATTTAAATTTATTTAATGTATTTTTTTTTTAATGTGAAGTATGAAAAAAATTCATTAAAGAAATAAGTAATTACTTATAGGCCTTTTATTTCCTCCATGAATTGCATAGGGACTTCTCAATGCTCTATCATTACCACTTCAATATGGTCTTTTGGTAGCTCCATAGATTAAAATTTTGTTTTCTATAAATATTAAAACAAAACATTTATTAACAATTACAAATAAACCAAGAAACAACAAATTATGAGTGTATAGTTATACATAAAATTTTACATATGTTTTTATGAAAATTTGACATAGCCCATTTCTTTTGATGAAAACATCTTTCTTCTCTATGAGCATGCACTCAAATATATTTTACTTTAATAAAAAATTAAATTAAATATTAGATTATGAAAAAAACCCAAATAGATAGAAAGATATGACATAAAAACACATACTAAATCCATTGAGACTCCTTTTGGACCTTTTTATCCCATGCATTATGTAACTAGATTCTTTTCAATACTTTTATTTATTACCTTTAAATACCCACATAATATTTTATTGTCATTCATTTTTTATTGTCATCCATTTTCTTCTTGTGTAACTAGACTATTTTCAATTTTTTTTTTTTTTCCCTTTAAATACCCTCTTTTTTCTTATGTTTATCCACCTTAGCTTTGTGTAAAGATCAATATAAAGATACTTTCATCGCTCTTTAGTTGTGTGATTTATTTTTCTATATGTCAAATCCCTTAATAGGTGCTACCCATTATTTAGATTTTTTTTTATTAATTGGAATGTATTCCCCATTAAAAAATACTATTTTATCATAGGGACTAATTTTTATCTTAGCAAAAATCTAGCTAATTTACGTGGGCTAACTCATTATGATTGGAAATGTGCATAATCATTTATTTGATGCGAGATATAAAATTATAGCTTTATTTATCTTTCCACACATCACTGTGATCATTAAACCAAATAAGTACATTTTTCTCCCTTGTGAACTTATGTGGTAGTTTGTAGAAACCATGGAGGGTTGCGATGATTCATATTTATTATTTTTGGAGATTGAGGGTTATCACATATCTCCATGTCATCCATAAACCTAGAAAATTTTGTCCTTTTTTGGTACATAATAAATAAGATCCCATTTGTTAAAGGTTGATGGGTGTTTTTTTAATAAAAGCAATAAAACTAAAGATTCACCCTTAAAAAATATAATCAAAATAACCAATAAAAAAATAAAAATGGCGTATTAAAATTATTTTATATTTAAATCTAGATAACTATTTATGCAAAAAAATCTCAATTCAAATAGGGAGATCCCCATAATATCATATTTAGAAAAAAAATACATAAAAATAACAAATGATTAGTGAAAGTAATTTTCCAATAATTCATATTCCTTTCCATTTTCATCCTCATATTCTTTTGCTTATTTAATTCTTTTTCTATGGTTCTCATATCACATATAGTTTTCCTTCTTTTTCCCTTTCCATTATTTTTTCCTCTTATAGGTTTTTTTGTTTTATCTTACATTATACTTATATGAGAAGGTCTAAGAGAAATACATATGGATCTAAAAAAATCTAACAATATTAATAAAAATAATATTTTTGTTTTCCAAAAATGTTTCCCTATCATCCTACACTTTTCTACTCTAAAATAGTTGTGATAAGTCAATGGGTACCTTAATATTTTTTTAAACTTATAATGACTTTGTTGTGTCATAGGCTAGCACCATGGTAAACACAATGTGTCATGTATTTCTCATTTTATAATATATACATTATTCAATATTATTTTAATTAAATTTGAATTTTAAACTTAATTAGTTGTATGAAAATATGTAATATACATAAGACATTATTTCCTCCATAATACCATTGGTGCTATTCAAAAATAGAGATCTCTGATGATATCCAACATACGGATGTTCACCTATGGTTGAAACAATATGTGAGAAGTTGAAAGGAAGTTTTGAGCCATTATTACAACTGCAAGATGAATCCCAAGAATAGCAAAACATGATTTTCCACAAATAGGAAAAGTAAAATTTCATGAATGCAAGCATAATAATGTTCAAATATTGGTGTATTACTTCATTCATGCCTATAGAATATCAATGCAAAATCAACGCCATCATTATGTTGAACTACCCATACTCGACACCCAAAATGCTACCTTTTACAAAAATGATTATGTAGAAAAACACAATGCTAAAATGCTATCAATTGTTCTAGGAAATAGTATCACCATCTATGGCATTGATCAACAAGAAACTAGATATGAAGGAAAATAATTATGTCATTGCTCATCTACACTTCTTCTTGTCATTCTCTTGAAACCTGAGATGCTAGTTGAAATATATGTTGGTATTTATGAAAGTCAATATGGGCTTGTCAGTGGCTTGAATAGGAAATTTAAAATCCATTCCATTAGAAACTATATGGATGAATTATGGACTAGATTCAATGATCAACTCCCCAATGCACAAAATTAGCTTATTTATGTCATAATTCCATTCCATAGGATCAGACACACATCTTACATGTTAATAAACCTATACAAAACCTATGAAATAATGACACCCAACAATTTGAAAACAATTCCCAATACAACTTGCTTGTGCACAAACAATACACAGATCTCAAGGGATCAAAATGGATGGTTTGCATTTTACCCTTTTCGAATCACAAACCATAGGCTAGTATATACAAAATTATCATGTGTAAAAAAATTGAGTCATTTTTTTTGTTATCTCCTTTAATAATGACAAATTTCAATTTTATATGAAAGATAGCTACATAAATATTATGCCTATAAACCAATGTAAAATGGAAACTAGAAAAAAAATTATGTGATTTAAATACTAGTAATCATATTCTCATCTCATACCTAAATTTAAGAAGCTTACAAGGACATATGCAAGACATTTTTATATATCATGGCATCGTGTAATCAAACATATTGTGTTTGTAATAGAAACATTTAAAAAAATTGTATCAAAAAAAATACTAGAACATTTCCATTGCATTTCAATGCATCATGTTCATAGAATCATGATTTGCATTAAAAAAACATTTTAACTTCAAAAATAATGAAATATAGGAGAAGCAATATTGAAGCAATGAAAGCAATTATCACAAATGATATCCACCAAAATTCAATTGTCAATTTGTATGCAGCACCAAATCCAATAATTGCATACATCATAGTTGTTATCAATGGTGTATTCAAAGTACACATAAAACATAAATTATAATTATATAAGGAAACGTTAAAACAACATATAAATTCATAAATACTCTAGCAACACATGGCAACCCATAATATGTGATTTATCAATATGGTCAAATGTTGAAATACAAAAACACCACATTTTTTAAGTAAATTTATATTTGAAGGATCATGACATTATTTCCCTAGCCTTATGTAACACACATCTACATCGTATAAAATAAAAAAGATCAAAATCATATAATAGCATCCTATCACAAATTTATTAATCATATTTTCCATATCAACATACATTTACTTATACCTAAATATCTTACCACTCTCTTTATTCTTTTACTTTCATTACATAATCATAGGCAACATGAAGAGTTAATCTAAAAGCATAATCAAAGACAAGTAGAAGAATAAAAAATGTAACCACTAATAACATTAAACTTTTTTCCAAACTCCATCTCATTTTATACCTATATACACTGACATCGCACTATTTTTGTAGTGACACACTAAATTCATCTGATTTACTATCGATCTATGATTTGGGTAGCTTTAAAACAAGAGATGTTTTTGAAGGTGATGTCCTTGTCACCTACAAAACATTAATATAAAGATGACATAATAATCAATTTCTACATGTAGATATCACAGATGTCAAAGTCAAAATGACTGTTAATTTTAATGTGACTGTCAACTTTATCCACATACAAAAACAAAAAATGCAAGCTAGAAAAGCAATACATATTTCCCATTTTGATATATATCCCAAAATAAATTACAATCATATAGATTATGATAGAATAATATTGATTAATGAATCCAGTCTATGAGAAAGCATACCACTTGTCTATACATAATATAAGTTCATATCAGATTTCATAATCCACTAACTAGCAACTAGTATCAATGTCTATGCAACTGCCACAATCTCTAAAATTATCACATGTGGCTTAAAATCTAGAATGCAACTTATTTTGGAAATAATAGATGGAAATATGAAAGATGATGCTGTAAATTTATGATTCTACTATTGCATATACTTCACATTCTCAAATCTGCATTATTACATTAAAAAAAATTAAACTATTCTCTTAACTTTGCAGCTTTACCTATATGGAACTTTTGAGCCTCTATTCCTTGCAATTTAAAAAAATATATAGGCTAAAGAATTTCTAATGTACTTTTTCAAAAATCTCATCACATGCCTTGGCTTTGAAAGCTCTTTCAAAATCACTTAATTAGCTTTCATCACACCATTTAAAGTTGTAAAGTTCATCTAAAAGTTGCCAGTATTATTGCACATAAAATAGAGGTATGTTATATGATTTGACTAAAACTTAAGTTCATAATCTACATTTAATATTTCAATATGCAATTAAATTTGAGATATTAAATTTTAATACTAACAATCTTTTTTTTTCTATGTTGAAGGTTCATTAACAATTGCTAATATATTTAAGGTCATTCTAGCTCACTTGTAACAACTACAGTTCCATAATTCAACCAACACAACATGTCCATGCCACAATCTTTAATCATTCTTCATTCCATTAAGAAACTCCATATGCATATCACCATTGATTAATTTGTAAACTAGAAATTGTCAAAAAATACTAATATATAATGTAGTCTTTCAAGGCTACTATTGAAAATAATCCTTCGTGCATTTACACAAATTTCACACAATCACTATTTCACTGACAAGGAAAGCACTATCTACGTGATAAGAGGATTTTCATTGCAAGGAAAATTCACACTTGATAAACAAAAATTCAATCTATATGTTGGGATATTGGACAAAAATTAAGGTATATAATATGTTTCTAAATGTTTTTCTTATTTTTTTAGATTTGAAACTGCACACTACTAACTAATTTATACTCATTGTCTCTCACTATGTAGATAAACACTTCTTATGCCTATGGATAACTCACATCTAAGACTCGAAAAAACAAATATCTTCCTTGCCTACATGGATAAGATGAACAACTACTAATAATAATGGCTATGGAAAGCTTACATCTTAGAGTTATACTATGTTTTATTTATGTTATGAATGTGAATGGATTTTGTAAATCTAGCTTAAAATTCAATGCATTTTGTTTTATCAATAATGTTAAGTTATATATGTTGGCATAATTACTTAAGTATTACATTGTTTAAGCATAATGAACTATTATGTTATGCTAGTTAGGTATTTCAGCTCTATTAGATGCCTAACTGTTGGTTAGTTGCATTTTTGTAACCATTTTATCATTATATTTATATCGATCTTTGTTGGCATTTCAATATATCAAAGTTTTAGTTTATTATTCACTCTAGTATTAGACCTTGAATGGTGAACCTACACATGAAGTGTCAATCCTAAGTGTAGAAGCCTAGGATACAGTGGCTATGTGTAAAAGATCAGTACAAAGCCATGGAGAGAAAGGACCTCAGAAGCAGCCACAGCCACATCAACAATAGCAAAAGACTGAGAAGCTGAAAGTGGTGGTGTTACATTTGCAAAACCCACATGCACGATACTGATCATTGCAGTTATAATTCCTTGGCTCAAGGCCAATCCAGTCAAGGAGGCTCTTCCAGTAAATAATATTCAAAGAAATCTAAGAGACATCCTCGACAATGAAAGTAGAAAGGGCATGTAGCATCACAAAAACAAAAGAAGAATGCATCTGATGATGAATCAGTAGAAGAAATAGCATATGGAGCCCATGATGATCTTGTACTAGTCTCTGAAACCTTGATAGAAGTGATAAAAGTTTAGTTAATAGACTCTGGTGCTAGCAAGCACATGATTGCATGTAAGGAAATATTTTATTCACTGACAACTCACCCAACTAGAGATTGAATTTGAATTGCTGAAGATAAAGAGTATTTTTTAGAAGGAATTGGATGTGTCACCATTCCTCTCAAGATAAGATGTTCTGTTCTTACAAAGGTACTCTATGTCCCTGGTTTGACAACAAATCTCTTATCTATCAATCAACTATTGAATCACAAGATAAAATTAGAGTTTCTAGTCTAGGAAGAAATCAAATCATATCTCATTTCATGAGAAGGTTAGGTTCTTGATAAAGCTTTCTTGAAGGATCAATTATTTGCCTTAGATGTAGTTTCAACCAGTGAAGTTTCGCTCACTGCCTCTACAATAGAATATATTGTACTTTGGCACTACCACTATGGAAATCTATTTGATGGTTCCCTCTTCCAAATTAGTTCTAAAGCAATGGTACATGGAATTCCTCAACTTTCCCATTCTTTACCAATATATTCTAGTTGTTTTATGGGAAAAAAACATCAGGTTCTATTCGATCCAAGTTCCTCTCATGCCAAGGAATGTCTTGTTATTGTGCATATTAATCTATGTGGACCCCTACCAGCATCCCTTCAAGGACTTGGGTACTTTCAATTGTTTGTTGATGATTTTTCTCGTAAGACTTGAGTGTTCTTTCTTAAAAATAAGAGTGAAGCCCTTGCACATTTCAAGGCCTTCCATCAACGTGTTGTTACACAGTCCAAGAAGTGACTTCAACTCCTCCACTCAAATAGAGGGGGGAAATCACATCAAAATAATTTTCAACATTCCTAAAGCAACAAGGCATCAAGCATCACCTGACCACTCCCTACATGCCTTAGCAAAATAGAATAGTAGAATGATGCAATCACTCAATCATGGAGATGGCTTGTTGTATGTTATCCACTACAAAGTTGGCAACATAATTTTGGGTAGAACCAGTACAGACACCTATCTATCTTCTGAATAGAGTACCAATAAATATCTTACTAGACAAGACACTGAAAGAGGTATGGAGTGGTGTTAAACCATCTACTTCTCATCTTTGAGTATTTGGTTATACTTTTTATATACATGTTCTAGATAAAAAGAGGAAGAAGATTAAACCAAAGACCCTCCAATATATTTTATTGGGGTATATCACTACCTCCAAAGCATACCATCTCATGGATCTTGAGATAAAGAAGATTTATGAAAGTCATGATGTGGTCTATGATGAGTCATCATTTGACTCATTGGCATAGAAAGAGACAAACCAGACCACATCTCACAGACTATTCCCATAGTTAGATGATGAGCATGAAGAAGGTGAGATGCAAGAAGGAGATTTATTCATTGATCTTGGTAATCTACAAGGCATTTCTTCATCAAATTAGTAGCCACAATGATGTCCTAAATGGATATATTCCATAATCAAGGAATCACACCTGAGCTCTCCTCTAGACACATCATTTGGAGTTTGAACAAGAAGATAGGTGAGAGATGAAGTCAATATTGTACTCATGAGTTTAGTGTTTGACAGCACCAAACTAGAAACAGTTCAAGATGCCTTATGTCAACCCTAGGGAAGAAAGCTATGGATGTAGAATATGATGCCCTCATCAAGAATGGGATGTGGGAAATTGTTGATCTACCTATAGGGAAGAAATCCATTGGCTACAAATGGATCTATAAAACAAAGTATAAGGTAAATGGATCCATCAACAAAAATAAATCATGACTTGTTGTAAAGGGTTATGCTCAACAAGAGGGAATTGATTATGAGAAGACCTTTGCACCCATTGTGAAGATTAAGACCATCAGAATTGTTTATTCACTAGCATCACAGTATGGACAGAAAATTTAGTAGATGGATGTCAAGAGTGATTTTCTAAATGGTGATCTAAAATAAGTATACATGACCCAACCAAAAGGTTTCATTGATGATAAACATCCATAAAAGGTATGTTGTCTAGTTAAGTCTCTTTATGGACTTAAGCAAGCACATCAGGCATGGTAAATAAAAATAGATGATCGCCTATTGCAGCATGGTTTCATTCATAGCCCCTCTGATTCAAATTTATATATTAAGAAGGTTGGTACATATATAGTCATTCTTGTCTTGTATGTGGATGATCTTGTGATCACTGGTAGCTCAAATGATCTTGTTGAGGTTGTAAAGAATGACCTAAAGAAATCCTTTGATATGATTGATTTGGGGATACTACATTATTGTCTTGGCTTGGAGATATAGTATAAATAGAATCACATCTTTATCTCCCAAATGAAATATGCCAAGACACTCCTAGAAAAGTATAGAATGTCAAATTTTAAACCTCTTTCAACACCAATGGAGAAATGTTTATAACTCTCTCAATTCTAGGATTCCCCTCAAGTGGATGCAACTCTCTACAGATAGCTCATTGGGATTCTCATCTACTTGACCTACACCAACCCAGATATATGTTTTGTTGTGAGCTATCTTTCTAGACTTATGCAGGAGTCAAAGAAATGTCACTAGATTTCAGCAAAAAATGTTTTGAGATATGTCTAAGGTACACTTGAGTATTGTCTAGAATACAAGAAGAATAGTTAGTTCTTCTTGTAGGGGTATATCAAATTGAACTTTGCTAGATCTGTTGATGATAGAAAATATACTTTAAGATACATTTTTCATCTCAAATCTAGACCCATTTTGTGGATCAACAAAAAATAATTAGTAATTTCTATCTCATCCATGGAAGCAGAGTATTGCACCGCTCGAGGAGCTATGTGTGAAGCTATATGGATACATCACATTTTTTTTGATATAGAGATTCTTGAAGATCAGCCACCAATTCTATTCTATGACAATCAAGGTGTTTTGAAGCTTGTGAAGAATCTAGTATTTAACGAAGGAACCAAACACATTGAGGTTCAGTGTCATTACATCAGAGAATAATTTTTGAACCACCATAACTATCTCCAATACTGCCTGATGGATTTAGATAGTATATATACTCACCAAGTCTCTTGGCAAGGTGAAATGTGATCTATTTTAGGGGTACATTTATAAAAACAATGTAATAAAGGGAGGAATGTTGGTGTAATTACTTAAGTATTACATTATTTAAGCGTAATGAACTATTACACTATGGTAGTTAGGTATTTTGGTTCTGTTAGATTCCTAGATGTTAGTTAGTTGTAGTTTTGTAACCATTTTATCATTATATTTATATCAGTTGTTGTTGGCATTTCAATATGTCAAAGTTTTAGTTTATTCTTCAATATATCTTATTACTCAAGTACTCACATCTCAGACTTATACTATGGTTTATTTCTATTACCAAATATTTCCATCACTTTTTAATTATATTGTTTTATATTTGTTAATGAAAGAAATTCTTTTTCATATTTTGAAACTTTATTTCTATTACCAAATACTTGCTTTGGTGGATATTCATTCCCTATTTTGAAGCTCATATTATGGTATAACTCAGAGTACACTTTCAAAGTTGAATTGATGTATTAGTTGTTCTTGGTGAAACACCAATCATTATATAGAACAAAATGTGTTTTCTTGAATTTATGATTCTTTGTGACCTACACAACATCTTCAAAACCAATAACCAATGCTATTGTCACCTGTATCTTGTATTTGGCTCTGTTAAAATGATATTTTAATAGTCTATATTGATTAATTGTCATATTTTATTTATCATTTCAATTTATTTTTTTGTTTATCATTTATATCAATGTTTAATTCTAGCTTCAACTCATAAACTTGTTTTAAAACTAACATTTTAGCATAGTGATACTAAAAAAAATTGCATTTTTCTATTTCATATTTTTACTTTGATTTTAATAATACAAAGATCAAATAAAATATAATATTTGACACAAATATAAGGACTAGTCACTAAACACCACTTATTTTATAAAAGCACAAGTTGCATACCAATTAGATTTCCATCTAATAAAAAGCAATAATAATTGAAGTCTAAAATATGTAAGAAACCTACAATCTCTAGGCTTTCAAATAATGCAATGCAAAATTTTAGAACTGAAAAGTGTTCAGACTTAAACCTAATCATAGTTTTATTTTCATTTAATTTGAGGGTGTCAGTTACCCAAAGACAAAATTATTAAAAGATATTTAGATAGTAAGAAAAATATTTAAAAGTTCACAATATCATATTGAAAGTGGTGATGTTGGGATGTTGATGTCACCAATTATTGAAAGTGTGTTGTTGTGATGCTGATGTCAACAATTATTCATGTTCATGTTTATAAATATTAATGTTTAGATTGAATGTTGCATTAGCATTGAGTGAATCTTTATAATTATCCAGTCTCAAATATGGAGATGGTGAAATCTGAAAATCAATCTAGTTATGTGCTTTCCATGAAAGGTAGGAAGGGTGATTCTAGTTATGCTTATAACTCTTCATCAGTTTAGGTATTACTCATCTATTATCTATTTTCCATTTTATTATTATATTTTCATCTTAATATTTTAACAAGAAGTATAGTTTATTTTTTTCTTCCACATGACCATTGTGAGTTCTGTGTGAAGATAAAGATGATCAAGGCTATGAAACCAATTATGGAGTGAGGCATTTATGAGAATATGAGATTGAAGTTGAGTGGCAGAGGTATGATATTTAGGATAGTAGATTAGGGTGTGTGACTGAGAAGAATACTCTTATGGTGGTAGACACCATTGTCAAATCTCTCCAATGTTCAATTCAGGGGGAGGAAGAGGAGATGGTTCCAAAATTTCAAGTCTACTTCACTGACATTCCATCCATTGATTTCATTTCACTGTTATGAATGTTGGCTTCAGATTATGTAGATGCAATTAATGGTGGTGATAAAAAGTCTCTCGCTAAATAAAATTGTTAGAATCTTATGTGAGAGTCACTGATTGACTCAAGCACTAGGATCACCTACAAAACCTAAGATATACCTTCCACAAGAGAAAAAAATAAAGAAAAATAATTTGCACAATAAGGATGTAATTAATAAAAATGGATTAAATACAATAGTATGGTGAAGAGGAATATAAAAAAAGAGTAGGGGGAGTTAATTGATAGGAGAACTCACTATGAAACTAAGTTTAACTCACTGTAGAACTTAAAAAAGAACTCACAATGGTACTCAACTAAACTCCAAGTGGAACTCACCTTCTCACCCTCTTAACCTCTTATCACACCTAAGAAAGCTAAAGGTACAAGTGTAGGAATTATCCATTTAATAAGTAAATGAAATAATTAATATCCTACACCAACACACCCCCCCCCCCCTTAAGTGTAGCTTACGTGGGTGTAAAATAAAATATGGGTCATAGCAATAAGGCCTAATGAGGTACCCACATACAATGCAACTCTCAATAAGTGAAGTAAAAGGAGAAAACCCACTAGAAAAAAAAACTCCCCTCCAAAAGAGAGAAAATACAAAAAGTACATGAACATGTGATAGAATGACTCACACTAAGGCCCCCCAAGAACTGAATCCATCATAAAAGTACAATCATGAATACCCCCACCCATAAGAGAGGATGTAGAGAGAAGGTCTAGTGACCCCCCCCTCACCCCTGCCCCAAAAAAAGTGAGAAGTATGAAACCCCATGTGAGGAAATACTCCCACCCAAAATAGAGATGAGAAGAGAAACCATGTAGTCTCTCCTCAAGATGACTCCCATAGTGTTGGAAGATGCTCAACATAGAATTAAGATGAAGACCCATGAATGTCGAACAACATTCCTCCCCTTGGGAAGAAATAGAACTACATATGTGTGCATGATGCCTTCCCATTTTGGATAAGAAAATACAAGAAGAAGGATAAATGTCTTTGAACTCTGCACATGATCCAAAGCCAATAATGATGCTCTTGAAAACTGCTCAAATGTCTCCAATCCACTACAAAATTATGATTGAATATTAGGATGAAGAACAATATCTAAAGAAGATGATGGTGATGTAACTCCATTTAAGTTGTCATCAAATAGAAGACAAATTTCCTCAATGTGGTCCTCCAAATCTACAAGATGAGACTCTACAAATAACAATGATATATCTGGTAGATATGTGTCCCAATGAGCTATCTCTAGAAGATTGATAATGCCCTGTTATAAAGAATCTGATGTAGTAACAAGTAATAAAGATGTGATCTCGATAAGAGAAGGAGAAGCAAGATAAGTCTCTATGTCATCTGAACTATCAAGCCCTATCAAATATTCAAGTTCCTCAACTATATTATTATCAAAAGGTATACAATCTGCATCATCAAAGGGTATGTGGAAATCCATAGCAAGATCATTTGGGAATGGAGAGATATGTGGGTCTCCATAGATCTCCTAAATGTTAGTCCAAAGAGTGTGTGGGCACTCAATATGTGAGATAGACCACATAGTGTCAAAATCAACACTAGAACCAATCAATCCTAAAATATGTCAATATAATTTTTCCATGCATATTTCTTACTAGGTGTGTTTGGTTTAGGTATGATTCCATAAAGATAAGGCAAAAGATTAAGCCACCTGAGATGTGTTAAGATGCCCTTTCGTCAAGACTCATAATTATTCTTACCCAATGTTACCATAGAAGGGTGAATAGCAAAACCCATGATATCTTCTCAAATAAATTAGACTGAGATAAATAATATGAATATGTATTGATGCTGATAAATGAAGCCCAACAAAATAAATAGAACTTCTCCAGGTGTCAAAATGTCTAGAATATCAAACATAAGCCATAAAATTGACAAATTGAATAAATAATACCTAGGGCTAAATCTGAAAAATATGCATATATCATTATGTATAACTACTTAATACCTTTCCAACACCACAAGAATCACATAAAATGGAGATTTTGGTAAAAAGATGCAAGCTCAAAGGCCAAAAATGTGATCTAGACTTCAAACAACAATAAATTGTACTAGACGTAAAATATGAAAAAAATACTTCAACCACTAAATTTTTCTTAGAACTAGCTTTCCGACACCTATATTTTTTCAAAAATTTGACTCCGTTTGCTCAAGATATGTCTGATTTACTGAAACGGCTCCTTTAGGGCAAGGAGGCAAAAGAAAGCACTATGCAAGCTCCTGGACGCCCATATGACCAGTTGTTGAGTCTCTGGGAGTTGGCGGCTAGGGCTATGGTCACTCATATGACCAAGATCTAATACCTTGGGGGTTGGTATGTATAATCTAGATGCTAGTCACCCATGTGATTAGGGCATAAGCCCTGGGGGCTAGCCCTAAAAAATAAAAAATTCCCTTTTTTATTAATTAATTATTTTTAAAAAAAATCAGTTGTACCTGAGCACAAAAATCAAGATGGCAAAAAAATTGAGATGGCACATAAATCAAGGTAGTGCTAAAATCAAAATCAACTCAGATAACAATGGTAAGGAAATCGAAGTGTTGTACAGCCGTACGAAATTCATACATATACGGATTTCACAGCGTTGAATTTCTTGAAACCCCAAAAAAAATACCCAAAAGAAATCTATCACCAAAATATAAAGTGCCTTATATGAAAATAGGGGTTTTGGGGCCTTCTTAGCACAATCGAGAGGTCCGTTTTGCTCAAATATGCATTTTGCAAAATCTCTTTCCCAAAATTTTCTCAGATCTGAGAAGTGGCTTGCAGATCTGGAACTCTGATACCATGTATAATTTTGCTAGAATCTCATGTGAGAGTCACTGATTGACTCAAGCACCAAGATCAATTGAAAAACCTAAGATATACCTTCAACAAGAGGAAAAAACAAAGAAGAATAATTTGCACAATAAGTATGCAATTAATGAAAATAGATTAATTACAATAGTATAGTGAAGAGGAATACAAAGAAAGAGTAGGGGGAGTTAACTGATAGGAGAACTCATTGTAGAACTTAAAAAAGAACTCATAGTGGCACTCAGCGAAACTTCAAGTGGAACTCACCTTCTCACCTTCTTAACGTCTTATCACACCTAAGTAAACTAAAGCTACAAGTGTAGGAATTATCCATATAATAAGTAAATGAAATAATTGATATCGTACACCAACACTCGCGAAAAGATCTTACTTTGCAGTAGCTGTGTGTGGATCATATTTCAGACGCCTCTTCCCACTAAAAAGCTTGCATTTCTGTCACTCTTCTTTGGGCCTCCGTTGGTTTTCACCGGTGAGTACCTAGTACTTAACATTTGTCAGATGCCTGTTCCCATGGAAAACCCTGCGTTCCTGTCATTCTTCTTTTAGTCTTCATTGGCTCACTCCTGCGACCTGACCACTGGGATGTCCACGCGTTTAATGTTATTGGTACTGTTGTTAAAACTTAACTTTTTTTTTGACATTATGTCTAAATGATGTTTAAACCGATTATTTTCTATAATTGCAGGTGCCTGAGAGTGTTGAGCAGAAAAGCTCTCTTGGTGTGTACGTATCCAGTGAGGCAGAGGGGGCTGCGTATCTTCAACAGTTCCACACAGATCTGACAGCATTTTTGAGCGCCCAGGCAGAAGAGATGGTTGGTGGGGGATGCATGTTCATAGCTCTGGTGGGTCGTAATGCAGGCGCCCACATAATTCAGGAGCAAGGAACTTTAGGAGATATTGCTCGTCACTTACAATATGCATTTGAGGAGCTGGTCAATGACGTATGTATTGCTGTGCACTTAATGTCAAAACTGTTCTAACTTAAACTTGCATGTTTGATAAGCCCGGCACAATAATATTGATTAATTTCTTGAATAAACTTGCAGGGTATTATTGAAAAGGAGAAATGGGAATCCTTCAACATGCCTTACTTCGGTCCCAATCCAGAGGAGGTGGAGAGCATAGTGAGGAGAGAGGGGTCGTTTGCGATAGAGAGTGTGAAGACGTTGGGAGGATTTCCTTTGCATCCAATGACACAGGTGACGAGAGGGGAAGAGAAGATGCTTGGGAGAGCTGTAGAGAACCATTACAGGGCACTGTTTGAAAATATTGTTGAAGCTCACTTGGGATGTGAGCATCTTGCAGATGAATTCTTCTCAAGAATTGCTAGAAGAGCAGCTGCGAGGAGTATCTCCCCAATCAAATTGAGTTGATCGTTGCCCTTCTCGTTAAAAAAGGAGCACACAATAACACCTGCTAATAAACAGAGCCATAACGGCTCAATATCTGCTTAGTACCATGTAAACTCAGCTAGACTATCTTCAAATAATAGTAAACTGAACGGTTCACTGATGTGTGGCTCAAATTCACAGATTTCAATCTCTAGTTACCACTATATTGCGAGGCTAAAAGCCACACCATGCATAGACTTCCGTTAACCGTACAAAAATGTTTGTGGACAACCTGAGAATGGTATAGTTTGTGAGGATACAGATCCATCCACAATATCATTATTTGTCTCTAATTTTATTTTTAACATAGTTAGACTCTTCTCGATATGACCTGCCATCCGCAAGGCCAACTTTATTCATTGTCCTTTGTAGTTCACGTGAAGAGATTTTTTTAACATATAACCCATCAATTTTTTTCAACACACGCCCCCATTAAATTGTGCAGACCCACACCCCACATCTAGCTTGCATGCATCTGTCTATTTTACAATACTTATTCATCCTTTTAAAAAAATAGTGTTTATAAGAACAAGGGTGCCATGTGCCAAGTTCCTATCGAAGCTAGTAGATTTTGTTTTTTATTGTTGATTGAGATGTCTCAAAAGCAAATGGATGTAAAATATGTTCATACCTTGAACAAGAAACATAAATAGGTTGATTGATTAATTCTCAATGTAAACTTTAATATAAATAGTTGTATAGAAGTTGATGTAAAAAGATTGTTGTATTCACATGTATTTTAGCTTTGGATGGGCTTGACATGCTCTGATAATGATGAAGCAGATGTCAATTTTGATTTCGCTGCATTGAATGCTATGTGGCCTTCTCCATCTATTTTGATGTTTCTCATGATGTAAAAAGAAGCATTAGAATATTATATAAAATAATTATTTTTAGTTTTTGACTTTGATATTTTCATTGAATGTGTAGGATTAAGAGATTTAACGAAGAGGGGCCAAGTGTCGAGATTATGTTGAACATACTCGAATGCAACCAAAAGAAAATTGTCTAAGTACTTCAAAAGCAATGGATAAGTGAAGTCAATGTTGTGGCAATCCTGGGAAATAAAAAATAAACTACCAAAAATAGAGTATATTTATAAGCTTACACATAGCATGCATGTTTACAATATAGTCATCAAAAATAAAAATTTTGTCAAAAGAATACTTTCTCAGAAGAAATAGCGCAACTAAAGATAAAATTAGGTTACAAGTGAACATGTAATTACAAATATTGCCTCATGATGTGGTAGTGGAGATGGATGGAACTTCCATGCTTGCAACCAATACTATAGTTACAGTAGTAACTTGAGTTATACTTTGAATAGGCAGTGCCTATATAGACATGCCAACTTGAGTTGTGACAAAAGTTACCACTAAATTGCCTTGGGAAGGTGATATGGAAGCGCTTGGTGTTGAAGTTGGCTGCTTTGCTACCTCTATCTATAGGTGCAAGGCATGGCTAGCCTAAAAATAAATATTAATAGTCTTAAAATCCAGCGAAATCACTTGAACAATTGTCAAATTTTGTTCATCACCCTCTTGAGAATGCTCAATGCCACTTTAACCTCTACATAAATGGTTTATGTGGTAGTAACCTTCTCTCTAGCAAAATTTATTAACTGTATCTAATCGCCTTATTGGTTCTATAAATAGTCCCTTCAATCTCTGCTCTAAAGCTATTAGCTGTAACCTAGAGAAGATTCTCAAAAAAGGGCTTGAGAACCAGCTACCCAAGGGGGTTGATTACTCTAGTAACTGTCATGTATTTCAAAATTGAGATAGTTTGTCTTTCATGATTTGTAAATTGTTGTACTAATGCTAGAAGACATAGCTTGACAATTAATAAATTTTGTAGTTGTACTAAAAAGGTTTATGTGGTAGTAACCTTGTCTTTCATGATGGATGTTGATTACTCTATTGATGCCATTCAGTCAAGCTATCTCTTTTAGTAGCCACATGATTTTGGACCCATGTAGTATCCAATGTTGTTATTAAATTAAAGTGGGCATATGCCCTATTTCTTGTAGCTTAGCTCAAAAAATGGAACTTGGCCACCATTATCTTCATTTTATTCACTAATTAATATATGTCTCCACATTTAGGTTGGGACTCAGCCCTTGTAGAGCTTATCAATAGAATTGTCATACAGCTTCTTGGTTTCACCCTATACATGGTCAATGATTTCCTTCGGGGGTTGAACAATGATCCTCTTTTGAGACTTTTGAATAGTCTGATCATAACTTTTAAACATTTGATTTGTTACTCCTCTCGTGGTATCCACAAAAATGTAGGGGTCTTCTTTGTATAGGTTTAAGTCTGAGGGTTTAGTTTTCCTTCTTTTTAATAGAGAGAATATGTCTTCTCTCTACTCCAACTCAACCTTTTCCCCTTATGCCACCTTTGTTTTCATCTTTACCTTTCTTAAGGTGTTTGCTTTTATTTCAAAATGGAATTTGACCATTGGTTTCTCTACAATCAACAAATCCTACCTTCCTACGTCTTCTTATTGTAACCTTTGAATCTATGAAAGGACGTTTAATGCAATTAGTTGTTATCTTTTCATTATTTTTGTAGGAGTAGAAGTATGAGATTGCCCTGGAGGAAGCATTGATTTAGGGGAATATTCACCAATTGAGGAAAAGGAAGTATAATCTCCTCCAACTAGTAACTTTATTCTATGTCAAAGCATCTATGATATGCTTGGCCTTCCCAAAATCTTTATGTATTATAAGTATAGAAGAATCTATGTGGAAGCATGGCTAATGGACATGCTTTGTTTTGTATATGTCCTAAGGGGATTAACCTATGTATCAAAAATAGAAGTGGACACTAGACTCTCAAAATACACTTTCCCAATGAGTATGTCACTTGGGTGTTAAGTAAAGTTTGTAGATAATTAGTAACTAATGTATATACAGCTTTTGTCATGGTGTTTGTAGTATTAGGGCTCTTATGAGGCTAACTTAGAGGTGGGAAATACCAAATCACTGGAGAGTGGATTATGGTTGACTAAATTAGCATTGTTGATACATGTGCCTTATTTTTTGGGCTCAAAGAATGTAAATAATGAGAAGAAATCCCTATAATACCTATTTTAGTGGTAGAAGTTATAGTAGCCAAAGAATAAGTAACCTATGCACTTACATTTAGGGGATAGGTAGTTGGGGAAGCTACTATTGTTGCAACTAAAGTAGTTTGAATTAGAGAACATGGAGATGTGGTTGGTGATGGACCATATGCTGAGGTTTGTGGTTTTGAATTTACCTCACCCTCCTTGTCTCCTTATGTATCTGATAATAGCTTAATGGGATCTCCTTTAATCTCTCCTAATACATTAGTTCCTCTAGACTAAGCATCATATTCAATTTTCTATTCATATTTAGGATCACTTTCTAGTTTCACTAATAGATTCTAATCATTTTATTTTTTGTCCCAAACACCCACTATTCCTCACTAGCCCACTTTTTCTCTTCTTCATTACTATCTAGTACATCAACATGTTTTGACCTTTGCGAATCTCTTATTTTATCCTTTTTTTGACTAATATCTCTTCAAGTCTTCCCTTTATTGGTACATTCTATGGTAAGACTAGGGGAGTCTTAGGCTTTCTCTTGTATATAATAGGTGACTTAGTAAAAATGGAAGCATGCCCTAAAGGAGGTGTGTGGCAGATGATGGGGTTACTAGGTAATAAGTGGAGATGGATTGAGATTATAAATATGTGTTGGGGTGTGCTGGAAGGTATATATGTTTGCCCAAGTGATTATGGAAATGTTGATCATTTGTACGAGATAGTGATGAATAAGGAGAAAAAATAGAAACTAAATAAATCAAGGTAGGAAGATGTACTTATTACACAGTGGTGAGTGGAGGAAAAGGCATCATAAAAAATAATCTAATTATCCCAATATAACTTGTTGGACCCTATGTGTTGGTTTTAGGCCAAGGAAGAGTAAGAATGATAGTATGTGGAGGTGAGTCTTAGCTAACCTGCTATATATCTTTCACATCTACTTGTCTATATAGACCAAATTGATCCTACCTATTTATTCCTACTCTGGGAGGAGAGTTGTGAATGGTTGTAGAAACTCATTGTTCACTTTTAATTCTCTTGGCCTCCTCCTTAGTAATTTTTAGGTCATTTAGATGCACTAGGATACAATCATAAACATATTTACTTTGTTCATCCTTGTATAAACCTTAGTGTCAACCCAGGTATTCATGAATACAACATCATGTTTATAGGATTTATGCCCATAATTAAGTCTCACATTTTTATGATACCTCTTTAGGTGTTCTTTGATAGTTCTCTTGGGATCCCAATGCATAAATGTTGGCCATTTAAACCCATAATACACACTAATTTTACCCACATTTTAAAAGTGATCCCACCTTGTATATATTGTATTCATCCAATGTTAAGGGGGGTTATGGGTATAGTAGCTTGCTTATTAGCCCTCAATTAGACATATGCACTATCAGCCAATTGGGCTGCAATCTCTTGTTCTACTACCTTAACTATGTTAGGTATAATGGGTGTGTTTGGTGCCCTATATCTTGATTATAATACATTAAAGATATAGCCAATAGCCACCTATCTTCCTAATAGTCCTCCTGATGGGGTCTAATAGCTTGGGCATGTTTTTCCCATAGATAGCTTCATACACTATCAGATAAAATGTCTATGTTATACTTTGCATTTTTTTCTTGAAATTTTAAATGCATAGGACATTAAATTATTGACAAATTTTGTTCTTGGGTTACTTTTTGGATGGTTCCCAAGGCTCCTCATAGCTTGGATGCACAATTCTAATTATAGAATGTACCAAGTAAGACATCATGTAAAATTTACCTTCTAGTAGACTTCTTAGGTTAGTGATTCTATTAATCAAATTGAAGCTAATAATTTAGCCTAGGGTAATGATTTTGTTGAAGGTCAGGATGATGTCAAGCAATGGGATCCAATTTTCATTGACATAGGAAATGTGGGGGAAACTATATCCCCTGTTTAATAATCCCATAGTAATCTATACTCCAGGCCTAAAGGTGACTATAGAAATTATAGAGATAGGGCCTTGAATCGTAAAGCTACTTGGGTCATTTTCCCTCTATTTTAATTTATTAGAAACATCATTGGAAAGCAACTAAGAATCAACCATGGTTTTGTTATAATCTATTTCAGGGATAAGGAACCTATAATAGTTTTCAAATACATTCCTACCAATGTATGCTACTAGATTGTTATTGTGTCAAAAGTGGAATATCTTACTATAAATTTTACCATTCACAATTAAATCAAATACCAAGTCAATGTAGGGCATTACCTATAGTTTGGTTGCAACATTACGCAGCATTACTGCCTTGATTACTAAAAGGTCATCCTTGGATTTGTGCGTGAAGATTGATAATTGGTCTTCCACCTTGTAAGGTTCCACCATATTGACCACTTCTAAAATTGTATAATAATACTTGAGTCATGATTAAGAGTAGTTAAATCAAACACTGTATATTTATACTTGATTGGTGTAGTAATAGAATATGTAGATGGAGGAGGAATGTGAGATGTGGATGCCATTACAACTTAGACAAGAAAACTCTAGTTCTCTATAAATTTGAATGTCTTTTGGTTTTAGTAGAGATTAAATTTGCATTTGCGCTATGTAGATAAAATCCAATGTGGTTGAATCATGCCTTTCAAACTGCCTATATTACCTTTAGATTCAATTGGATTTTTAAATTGAATGCATTAAGTTTACTAGTTCATGTGAATTAATGGTAGTAATGGATTTTGCTCCCTTCCATTTTTGTTTTTCATGTTTTACTTTTGCTTCTCCATAATGCCAATTTCTATGACTTTTCCTACCATGTGGATTTTTCTCCTTACCTCTGGGTGCTTTGTTATCTTGGTTTTAACAAATGTCATTTTTTAGGCTTGCAAAATTGGTATCTAACATCTTTACTATTATCATATAAATTGAGGACACATGGCTTTATATCATTTCTCTACAAGTGCTTGGTTCATATTGATTGTTATTTCTTATCATGGTTTTAGGCGATTGGGATTATGACATTTGTTAGGATCTTAGGGATATGCTAGCCCAACACTTCACCTTTGTGCATGTGTGTGTATTAGACAATGGGTTAACAAGATCATGATACTTATCATGATCCACTTTCCTAGAGCATCTATATGATGGAATTTTGATGTGTTAGTCTTTAGGCAAGCAAGATCATGACACATGGATTGCTGTCATTGATCTGCTTGCCCAGAAGACTTTTTAATTCCTTGAAGTAATTTTATCATAGCAGGTTAAATGGGATGAGGACATGTGTCATGAATCTAGTGACCTACTATCTTAGATCTTCCATAATATGAAACTTTTATGTCATTATTCTTTTTTATCATGGTTGTGGGTAAATGAGATTATGACATTTGGTAGGATCTTGGGGATCTACTAGGCCAATGCTTCACCTTTGTGCTTGCATATGTGTAATATGGTGGGTTAACATGATGGTTACACTTGTCATGATCTCAGTGATCCACTTATTTCAGGCATCCATATGATAGAATTTTGATGTGTCAATCTTCGAGTGAGCAAGATCCTTACACATAGATAGTTATCATTATTTTTCTTACCTATTATAATTTGTAATTATTTGAAGTGATTTGATCATAATGGGTTAATGGGATGAGCACACATGTCATGATCCTAGTGACCCATTAGGTCTTAACTTATGTAGTATGAAATTGTGATGTGTGAATTTCTAGGTGAGTGGGATTGTCACACTTGTCAATATTTAGAAGACCCATTTTCCTGGGAGAATCTATAATATTTCTAATCACTCAAATGGACACAAATTAGTGGGTGAGAAACATATATTATAATATTTAATAAATGTAATGAAGTGGTGGTGTGTCTTGTCACTAGGTGCTCCAGGTGAGTGGGTAAATGCCACATGGTAGAGTTGACTAAGCTAGTAGATGTTTGGGTGCAAAATAGGAAAAATTCTAAGTGTGGAGCCACCTACATGAGATAAAACACAAATAAAGAACAAACTTGAAAAAAAAAACACATTAGCCTGGTTAGATGTTAGTATTGGAAACCTGATATATGTAAGATTTTGAATAAACACATAAGCTTTGTTAGCTGTTAGAGTTGAAAAACTGACATACACGTACATAAGCTCCTTTTGAATTAGAATATAACCACAAGCGAAAGATGAAACATTATTTTGGCTTAAGCGTAGTTTTGATTTACTTTTCATTGATATAACTTTGAAGTGTGGTTTTAGACTTTGGAAACAACATTAGGCTAATATATTTAGATTTAAAATAAAGCCTCCTAAGGTTGAAACTAACCTTGAAACAAAGATTCTTTGATCAAAATGGGTCCCTGTTTGAATTTTTTTTAAATGGCATACAATGGTTTACTCTTTCAGGCCATTTAACCTTAAATTTAGATAACTTCAATGATTATTTCAATAGATTTTTGGTTTATTTTCTTGAATAATTTGATCTATTTTTTCCTTAATTTAGAATAATTTATTAAATATTTACATAGCTTTATTTTTCATCTTAGTCGATTTCTTTGAAATGGAAAAATATGGCTTCATGTGCAATGAAAATTACAAGATCTTTGCTTAAATTTGCATCTGGGACTTGACCATTGTTATTTGAACTATTTATCCATTCCTTTTGAATGACTTAGCTATTGTTTTTTATTGACTACGCATTTATCATCATTTTAATTTAGTTATTTTTGCACTTAGATTAGCTTATTTGGCTTTATATCAGGTCTTTTTATATGTATTTTTAAAATGTATTTATGCATATATGAGATATTATTTGTTTTGTGTTTACTCAAATTTTATTTTTAGACTAATGTATTTATCATTACCTGAGTTCTTTTTTTCTTGTCTAAGTTGGTAGTTCATGTGGACAAGCTTGGAGGATGTTATAATTTGTCTTTGCAATGCAAGGTCTGCTGGCCTGAAATGATGGCAAGTGTGACAATGCTAGATTCCTAGAATCCTAGAGGGCCAACCAATAGAATAAAGCTCCAAAGACCCAAGATGGTGATAAGTTTCACTATATCAGAGTCCCAAAAACCTAGAGCATGAAATAAGTGGACATTCTTTAATTGATTTAAAGAGATGGTACAAACATGGAGTAATGTTTGTGTAGTAGAACAACAAGGTTCAAAGATTAAATGCCATAGATGTAGCATAGATAGACAAATAACATAGCAATAAATTGAAAATTTAGGGTTAAATGAAGGGACATTAATACATAGATGGTTCTAAACCAATAAATAAGTGACAGGTAGTTTTGATCTTAGCTATAGAAAATTATAGGAATCCCTAAGTGTAGAGATCATATAGAATATGTGAAATACAAAATTAAATCTTATGACAATTGTGAGAAATAGAATATGCCAAATCAAAACTTAAAGTTGTGGGTGATTATAAAGACCATTATACATTGCTAAACCATTTATTTCAAGATAAAAATTAGAGATCGACAAATAAATGAATAGTGTGGGAAATATTTTGAATGATGTATCAACTACATGGAAATTTACTATTTAATATTTTTCCAAAAAAATAAGTGTATATTTAGTTTGAAAGGTGCCCCCAGTTTTGGTTGTGCACATATACAATGAACTTGGATTAAAAAATAATTTAATGCATTTGGATAATTTAATATTTATTTGAAATATATGATATCTATTTCAATGTACAATAAAAGATAATAATTAAATTTAATATCAATTAATAGATTAAAATTATTGTGTATAGGTACATCTAGGAATTTAATATAATCTTAAGTAAACTATTATGTTCACTATCTAGTGCAAATTGCAATGTACAAGCATAGCTAGGAATTAAATCTAATCTCAAGTAAAATATTAGGTTTGATATGGAAAATAAATGTTGTTCTTAACAAAGAAAGGGAAATCTATTAAATAAATAAATTATAATCATCTTGGTTAGTCATTGTTTAGGTATTTTTCTTACCTGTGGATTGTAGAAGCTATTCAATTTTCCTGACAGTTAATTGGTGCTAGGTGAATATATTATCTTTTGAATAATTTTATATATTAAATGTTTATTGATTTTATTTACATAGAGTTTTTTTATCACTGCATTTGAATTGTAGGTTGCATGTAACGATTGTTTTTTCTTCACCAAAGAAAATTGACTCAAGAAAGAAACTATTATGTATATATTTTTCTATTAGTTATGAATAATTGAACAACCTTATTTTATTATCTTCATCTATGCCTATGTTTCCTTTCTAAAGAAATTGTTGGTCTAGCATGTTAGCAAGCATGTGTGTGTGTGTGTGTGTGTGTGTGTGTGTGTGTGTGTGTGTGTGTGTGTGTGTGTGTGTGTGTGTGTGTGTGTGTGTGTGTGTGTGTGTGTTTAATATTTTCATCATGACGTTTGTGGTTTTCTACTGGCTAGTTTTAGAAGCAAATTATTTTTATTTAAGTTATTTTTTAAAATACTTTTTTTTAGACCATTCATTTGATTTTTTCCAAGTCTTGTTTTTGGTAATCATGTTCTGAAAAATTTATTAAAAAAAAAAAAGATAGAATTAGAAATAGAAGCAAGTCAATAATCAATAATGACTTTATCCTATGCCTATGAAATGGATTATGCTCAACAACATATACAAAAATGGTGATGCTTGAATCATTTTTGTTTTTTTTTATTGATTGTGAAATATTTTTTTGTTGAAGAAACAACAAAAAGACTATTTTTTGACTTATAATCTTGTCATTATGTTATTAAAAAAAATCTTTATCTTTCATGACATGAATATAAATAATCATTGCATAAATAATATTTGATATTTATGTTGGCAAATTCATTAGTTATTTTGAAGGAGATATTTTGACATTTGTAGACCTACTCATATTACAAATCCTAATCCCTAATCAAGGCAAAGACATTGAAAATTTATTTGGTCAATGTGTTTGGATAGATGATAATAACAAATTAATCCAAAAATTATAAACATACATTGCTCTACGTAAATGTATTTGGGTCTCAAAATCATTCATCAAGGAAAAATCAAAATATGAAAGAGGAGATGATGCCCTTTGCATTGTGTTGACTACAAAATCAAGTATGGAAAACATATCTATGGTTTGAAAAAATCATAAACACATTCTTGATAGTGAAATTATTGATATCATAGTATCAGATGATTCATTTTCATTAGGCTCATTTGGAGCCTTGATAACAAGTTATCAACAATAATATTACCAATTTAACTTGAATGTTAAGGATGGAGAAGCAAAATATAATATTATAGTTGTGAATCTATATTCATTTGAACTTTGATTTTATTTTTCATCATGTTTTTATTCATTTACTTATTAGCTATAACTTTTGTTTTGGATTCAACTTAGTGAAAAACATCAACAAGTTTTCCATGCAGTACGAGACCAATTGGTGTCCAAGAAATAACCTATGTATATTTTTTAAAATTTCATACGCAAAGGGACAAAAGGTTATTAGACACTATGAACAATTTTTTATTCATTTGTTGAACCATTGCTTGATGAAAACACCAAAAAATATTTATAGACAATCATTACAACAAACATTCAGGCAAGCGTTGTTTTTTCCCATCATTTTTTTTTTCTTTTTATAGTAAATAAGAAAAACTTATATTTGTGTTTTTTTAATGCTTCAACAAGTTAAGGAAAAAAAAAGATAATAACAACATTTCTAGGTCACAATAAAACTAAAACCAAAAAACATATATTCATCTCTGTTTCATCCAGTATGTGATTTGTAAGTGGATCTTGAGCGTGATGGTTCTTTACATTATCTAACATGTACACAAGATTCAAGACATTATTTTGTTCATGAACTAACATGTAATGTTTATACAAGAGATCGGAAGATTGAATGCATTTTGAAAATACATTTTTTGGAGACTTTACTACCAAAGTTAATAGCAAATCCTGTGAGAAATATAAAAAAGTCATCTCAGTAACTATGTTCTTGTTACATAAATTTCAATTGAATTTTAATTTCACAACTATAATGGATGGCATATTTTATGTTATTGAACAAGATTGAATCCTATTTCTAAATCAATGAGTTTCTCATAATCTTTACTTGTATATATGTTTCAAAAGCTAAAAATGTTTTTTTGAGCTTCAGTGACAAATGTATTTTTTTTCTTTTTTTCACTACAAGATATGATAAATATTACAAGATGTGGCATAATAGTTTTTTTATATTATCAATATGCATGGAAGGAATTTCTACTACCAACATTGTATATAATATCACTATAACCTTGTATTTTTTTAAAATTTGTAACCAATACTTGTTTTTGGCTGACACAGTTGATACATAGAAATATTAAACTAAGACATTTTGACATTTCACATAATACTTTTTTGTATTGACATGAATATGCAAAAAAATTAATAACAAAATATGTGATCTATGTTATTGTATAGCTTTAACTTTTTATTTCAATTTATTTGTAGTCATGTTATTTCAAAAGATTTTACAAGATTATGCATGTATTTCATGTAAACTCAAGTAATAAATTTTTTTTAGTTTTTATTTTCAATACTTAGACCAAACATATGTACTCAATCCTTTCATTTTTTCATCATTACATACACCCTTGTTTTAGAATTATATTTTTTTTGTCACTTCAATCTCTTATCATTTTATGTTGAACTTTTATAATATATTTACAACTAAAAGAATGAACTTATATCTTTGATTTGAAAGAATATTAATATATATTACAATTTGGTGTTTGTCTTGATTAAAGAATATAGTCTTATCCCTTATTATTTATTGGTTATAATTTATCTAAATCTTTTTTCCCCATTTTTACAGATTTCTAAGAATTATATGTTTTCATAGTGATTGATTTATCAAAAGATTAGTGTACATGTTTAGAAAAACTTAACATGTATCTATCTTGTATAGAAAAAAGGGAATGTTTTTTATTTATAGAAAAAAATAAAATCTATATTTGGTTTCAAAATGATAGATATGGGGGGAAGATTTAATGATTTTGAAGTAATTAAGAGGCTTTATTAGTTCCTTGTCTAGAGTTATACACTATTTGAAATTTGCTTATATAAAACACTTTATAATCCATTTTTTAAGTTGTTGTCTCTTGTTTAGAAATTAATTATATGGTTAAATATTTTTTATTCTTATAGGCTATATTGTCTCTTAACATCTATCATTGATTTTGATCCCTAAAGTTATGGTGCAGATCTTTATTTCTAAAAATATGGTACCTACTCACATTCACAAAAAAAAAAATGAAATGAAGTAATTATTTCATTGCATTACTATGAAAAAAATTGTTACAATGTTAAATTAAAGTATTTCTAAATGTTCTACTACATAAATGCCACCTCTTTCTAAGTTTTTATTATCAGAATAAAATCAAACTACTTCAACCAATAGCTTTATGGTAATTGCACATGATATTCTAGTTTTGTTTATGATTGCATGAAAAATCAATTGTATGTATTACTAAGTTTAATTATTAGGAATAAAATAAAATTCAATGTAAATTACACATGATCTTTGAGTATGACACAAGATTTTTATTACACACATAAGAGTTGAACTAGTTTGTGATATTATGTTTATTAGATTAAAGGCATGACCAACATAAATCACTATAACTAAGAAAAACCTCAAATAATAAATATGAAAATAAATACATGAAAATAAAATGATAATCACCTCAAATATGTTGGGTTTAACATGCTCCATATGAATAATTTAATATGGGGACTTGTTGGGTCCAACACACCCCATATTCAATTCTTGAGATGGGGACCATTTTGTTTTAGTTTGGTCTTTGGTTTGGAGGTTCCTAGATGTGATGTTCTATTTTTTGAGTGTTTCATACATATTATTCATATAAAAATTAAAGCCTTTTCATTATCCAAGGTCACCTCAAAATTAATTTAGGTGATATTTATCAAATAATGTTAGGATACCAATGTATATATGTCATGTAATAAGCATTTTATTCATACACATAAGTTTTAAATAATATTTATTTATAAATTTCTTATTGATGGATACATTATAATCAACATTTGAATTATTAGTGACTTAAGGGGTTTGTTGTCCCATTCATTTATTATCCTTAATTTTAAGTTCTTTACATGTGTGGGAGGTGATGTAATATGTCTTTATTTATGAGGGCTGCCACATTTTTTTCCCACAAACTTGTCATCTGACGTAACTGATCTAGTGAGGATTAAAGCTGGGGGTATGATGTGTGTTTGTTTCTAATGGAGTGACTTGCCCAAATCACTATCAGTGAGCCTTTACTCTATTTTCCAATTGTTGAGTGTATGAATATTATGTATCCCAATATGAAACCTTTAACAAATAGTTTTCTTAAGTGTTAAAATTGCTTCATAATTGTAGAGGCACTCCTATAAATTAACATATATCTTTTCTAGTGTAAAAATTATAAAATTGGTTGAACATGGTTCACACATTGTAATATATAAATTATCGCATGCATTATTTATAAAAATAACATAAAGTATTTTATACTTATTTCCTATTGATTTATAAGGTTGGTTATAATTATAACTTTGGTCTTTGAGGTAAATTCCATAACTTGTGGATATTGAATGAGATTAATTTCCTCTTAGGGTTGATATATTAATTTAGTTACTAAATTTATTTTAAAACTTTTAACATTCCTTCTAATACATTATCGTGGTTTATCTCAATTGATAATCCAATAATAATAATAATAATAATAATAATAATAATAATAATAATAATAATAATAATACAACTATCTATGTGCAGTCTTCAAGATTAACACATTGTAACATGTCTACTTTGTTTACAACTATAATATCCCTTTTTATTTTATGTTAATGAATGTTCTTTGGTGATGTTTACGATTTTAACCTTTCATTTAATTTTCCAAGATGTATTTTATTTTTCCAACATGCATGTACATAAACTAATATTTTAAATTTTATGGTATTAAATATTTGAATTTTGCCTTAATTATTGATGGGCATGTGAACTGAGTTTTTGTGGAAAATAACCATGATATCTATCTCACATAATTATGGTGACTTACATAATTATATATTAAGATAAAAAATTATTTTTTCACTAACAACATACACTTTTAGAATTGAATTATATATTTTTTGGAATAAAAAATATTCCATTTTATTATTAGAGCACATATAGATAGTTTTTATCATAAATATATAGTGCTGACCATGACCATACATTATCATACCTAAACCATAATATAACCTATCATTATTTTACATTACATGTCAATAACACACAATCCTCAAAGTGGGTATCGGTAATGGTAGTGACCTAGTGATATTGATAGTGGTAGTGGTAAGGTATCCTCTTTATTGTCTATTCAAATTTTGTATTTTTAAGTTGGAAATGGATTTTTCATCACAAAGAAAATGTAATATTTTAAATACTACATTGACTCATTTTCCTAGGTCTCAAGTACGAATATTAATTATGTGATGTGATTTTAGGATTCCATATTTTATGAGTATTGGTTCATAATAAATAATCTATCATGAATATGAATGGTCTACTCAACACTCATTTAGCTGATCCTCATAAGGGTGAAGCGTTGGGACTTCTCAGGTAGTCACCCATTTTGGTACTACTCTAGCTCAAGTGTACTTAATCATGGAGTACCACTACTATTATTGAGCCATTGTGTAAATTAATATGACATCCTCAAACCATCCTAATGGACCCTATATGGTCACCATGTGATGTATTCCTACCTAAGAGAGGTTGAGATGATCTTTAAATCTCACACAACATGGTCCATCCATATGTTCTATCTATTTATCTATAATATTTGTTTTGGTTGTCTCTTTAGGTCCTTTAATGCAATGGGAAGACCAATAGACCTAGTCACTCCCATGTGTTCTTAGGCCCAACACTATTATAATGTTACCAATGCAATCCCTCTCTCATGTGACTCATATTAAAATCTATAGATGACTTGATACAATAATAAAATCATGCAACACACCCATGAGTATATAGTCTTCATTTCCTTCATTGAATTCACTATGTGATGAAGTCTATATGAACAAGACATGATTCTTATGTCAATGACCATAAGAGATAAATTAAGATAAAGATATATTTATGACATCATGTTATGTCTCCCATATAATATAAAATTATACTTTAATCTTATTGCATCTATCCCATATTATCCTATGGTAATAGTCATGTGACATCCTCTCTACTTACCCACTATATTTTTTCATTATAACATGTTTACCTTTATGGGAATCCTAATGATGCACTATACGATGTACATCCTCTAGGGTGACTTTCATAACCTATTAGTAGTAAGAAAACATGTGTCAATTTTTTTCATTTCCCATGTAATACAACCTATGCCATGCATAAAAAAAGCATTTCTATTTGAAAAATTAAAATGTTTACCATGAAAATGAAAAAACTAAACTATAACCAAAATCCAAGAACATAACATAAGAAAAATATGATCTACAAATTCAATGGATGTAAGTATAATATTATAAATGTCATTAAAAAATTCTTATTCTTTCCTAACAAATTAGAATCCTTGGTGGCTGACAAAATGTCAAATATTGTTTGAGTATTTATTTGCATGCCATAATGATGTTAAGACTAGAGTGAAGTTTGTAAATAGAATTGTTTCAGACTATTCAATCGCTTCAAATCATTAGACAATTAAACGGTCTCAAAGTAGAAAATAATTTAAAATTCTAAAACCATCAACCAAAGTAAATCTTTCATCGATCACCTATAAACCAACCTTGTCTCAGTAGTAAAAAGTCATAATATTTAAGAAATAGAAACTATTAATTATTTTCTAAATTAACAAGAGTATAAAATCATGTATAACATATGAAACACTATTAACCCTAGACACAAAGGCTTGCAATGAATTTGAATATTAGCATTAATCCATAGAGCAATTTTTTTTAAAAAAATCACAACTTTCAATGTAACAAATGCTCTTGAAGTATTTAAAAGATATAGACCTATATCAATCAATAAAAATTTACATTTTCCACATTCATGATATTCTGTAGTACAAAAAATATAACTTCTAATTTATTTTACGTAGCCAAAAAAATGCATAATTTAAATGAAAGTTTATGTGAAGAACAAATATAGATCCACTACCATGCAAAAATCATATTTCCCTAGAAATCATGATCTATGGAATTGAATTTTTGAAAGATTATTATTTCACACTGAAATCCACCCTTACTAGTGAGGCAAGCATCATCAATGTATACTATAATGTCAATTACTTGGAACAAGGTTAGAAGACTGCAACCAAAAAACAAATCCCATAAAAATATTCATCATTAAAAAAATGCTCCTTCCAAAAATAAACAAGAAGTAAAAGAATAAAATAAATTTAAAATCTTGTCACTCCATCTAGATTGGCTTGAATATGAATGACTCTACCTTTGACAAGCATGTTTCTACTTCTATTGTCTAAAATAATTATATAATGAATAAGCTTGTGCCATTAATATTCAAAACTAATCACTTGATACTCGACTAGGCCCACATCAATTTATGAATAAAAAAGGTATTTATGAAATATCTAAGATAATAAATATTGTTAGATTTACTAAAATTTACTCACGCAATGTAAAAATGAATTTTTAAAGTTGATATCCTACTTTCATAAACCTCTCTTCAAATATCATGCTTACCTAAAAATATTTTACATTAAAATTGAAGTATATACTTATGTGCAATTTATAAGGACAGTTGTAGTCATAAAATAGATTAACAAAATCTTGATTATTTGGCAATATATTTAATAACATTAAATATATTCCATGCATTCAAGATTTGAACATAAGACTTTGTTATCATTTTAATACAAGAGATAAACCTATTAAGGTGACATTTTGCCTCTATTTTTTTGGGACTGGACTCTCACACCTTTAAATGCCACATATAATCATATAAAAAACATAATGTATGTCTTTTAATGCTAGTCCATAGGCTGGAAATGAAAGCTGCAACCAACGTAATACTTTAGATTTATATGACTAGATAAACCTATACCAAACCATACAAATAGAAAAGCTTAAAATAAATGGGATGGTGATGGAAGTACAACTATTATATGAATGTAATAAATAAAATTATTTACCCAAAAAATTTCATATAAATTTTAAAATATTCTCAAATAACACCCCTAATAATATTCCAAATTTATAAGTAAAAATTAAAAAATATATAACTATTAAAATTATATATATATATATATATATATATATATATATATATATATATATATAAACTATTGGCTAAAGTAAAAATGACTAATTGAAAAGTGAAAACATTAATGCAAGGACTAATAAGAGAAGATCATCTATTTTAATATGGGAGTTGCTTCTTATATATATATATATATATATATATATATATATATATATATATATATATATTTCAAAGTCTAAGAGTTGTTTATATATATAATCATTGATGTCGCACCATGCATGGGAGAAACAGATAACCATTTTGGTTTCATTCCCCAGTGGTCAATGGGTTTTTCCTAGTATTAATGGATAGTCATGAATTTATCTCCCAAACCAACACAACAATCAAAACCCGTGACTTAATGGTGAAATTACACATATCATAGAATTTGTGCTAATTTTAATGTGGATGATTTTTTATCCTCTTCGTACCATTATTGGAATAAATCTAAAACATGATACACTTGATGACTTCCAATTCAACCATTTCTACTACATTGACCATTTGATTCAAACAAGGTGGATCAAAAACTATCATTAATTTCATTTCGATAGAATTTCAATTGAAAACCCTTTTTCATTTATCTATATCACATTTTTAAATGATGTTGAAGAAGAAGATATGGCATAAATCTACAACATAAGGTCAATACCAAACGCATCTCCAAGATATATGTGGTCTCTAGTGGTTACCATAAGTTTATCATTTTAGAAGTAAGAAGTGGCATCCCTAGTATTATCTAATAAGATATCACTCTTCAAAAAAATTCAATTAAAATAAATGATTGTGTATTATAAGTTTTTGAGGTTATTTTGTTAATTAATATGTCTTTTTCTTGGATGCCATTATAATTTATACTTTATAGGGTACAAATAAATATTATCAATTTCAAGTAATTTAACTACATTTTCTAGATAAGACACCAATTACAAATCATTTACTAGTTACAAAAAAAATATATCAACAATGGTCAACTTAATCACACAATCTAATTAAGAAAGTTATCATAGATCCACAAAAGGGACATGTGCCCTAATCATTGCATGTTTAAAAAAAATATGTAATTAATTCAATTCTCCATCATTCAATAGAAAGTGTTAAGAAAAAACAATGGTAATTTGAAACCTTAATTGTTTAGGCTACATAATGTGCTTATTTCAAATGATCCTCTTGTACAATCATCTTTATATCTTCATCTATTTCAACTTCCTAATTACAAAATAAAGTTAAGGACTAACTTCTATGTGATCTTTGTTATAAAAAAGACTTCAAACACTAATTTAACATACCATTTCGTTTATCCTTTGTTTACTTTTTTTTATCCCTTTTTAATTTCCAATGAAATCAGATCCAACCTATCAAAAAATTGTTCCAAAACTTTGTAATGGGACGCTTTGCCACCTTATCTAAAAATCGTCTCCATACTTTAAAATTTAGACCATTGGATTTCCAAATGATAGAAAGTAATAATAAGTGAAGTGTAAAATATGTTATTGAGGTGAAATGGCATGTTCGCTTCCACATAATGCAATGCAAATTTTTAGGAAGTGTACTTAGCAAATTAAAAAGTGTTCAAACTTAAACCTAGTCATAAACAATGCCCTCACTTTCCTTCAAGTTTCCATGACTTTTCATTTCTTTTTAATGAAGGCAAAACCCTCATTTTCTTTTATGATCATATGATTATATATGTCTTAAACAAACAAATGGTCGTACACTATTGTTCATTCACAAACTCCAGGGGGGATGAATTCATAATAGTGCATAGTAAAATAAATTAAATGTTGTTATACCTCAAATTCTAGATAATTCTTATTCTTATATTCATGTATGTGCTAGATAATTGTCACGTGATCTATTGATGTATGGGCTACACTTTCATGATCTTGTCTCACACATGTATATTTACCCACTGACAAACACCAGGGATCAACCCCTCAAAATTGGAATATTCTAAGAAGATGAATTTGCCATGGAATATTTAAAGGTAAATCATTTTTTATTAGCTCTATTGGCATAGCAATTAGACTCTGCACATGAACCAATATAGAGCTTGAGGAAAGAGCACAATATGTTATTTTATTAGTGTAGTGCATATGAAGTAATTAGACTCCATTGAGGAAAGGGCACAATATATTGATGTAGGCATGTTATTTTACTAGTGTGGTGCACATGTAGTAATTAGACACCGCACATGAGCTAACATGGAGCTTGAGGAAAGGGCACAATATACTAATGTAAGTGATTTATTTTACTAATGTGGTTCACATACAATAGTTGAGACCTTAGATCCATGTCAGTACTATTAATTAATTAATTCACTCATGCTAAAATGTTAATCAAGAAATCTATGTTTGGCCATTATTTTTTTAAAGTTACGATAATTTAATTGAAACACCCCATTTTTTAGTAGGAACTAAAGTTACTCAAATATTATATAATGAAGTGGAACATAGGTAAAATCAATTCACAAATACAGTTAAGTAAAATCCCATTCACAAAGATAGTTAAATAAAGAATTCACGAAAATTAAAAGTACAGAATAATATTTATTTATTTATTATTTTGTTATAATATATTTTTAGAATAGTTTATATTTATATAAGTTACAAATAATAATGTATTTATTGAAATTTTATCTTATTATCATAAAAAAAAAATCAATTGAATAAATGTATATATAATTTTAGTATAAGTCTATTTAATATATAAAATTAATTATAATTTATGTATATTTTTTAAAATAAATTATTAATTAAATTATATATTCAAACTAATTATGATTTAATTATAAAATTTTGATTAGTTATGAAGATATATATATATATATATATATATATATATATATATATATATATATATATAATTTATCATGGCTAAAAATAAACATAATGTGTATGTTTAATTTACTTTTGGTATAAATTACTATTTAAATTATATATTTATTTTGAAACAAACATCTTTCATGTATTATAGATCCAAAGTTCTTTTCATTTTGGATGGATTTGTTAAAGGAAGCAATGATGTCTCCTTTTTATTTTAATCCACCAAATTCATCAAGTAATTTTTTCATATATTTCATGAAAATTATAATTCTATATATAGAGTTTGAATCACTATCAAGGGAGGTATGTAGGGAATGGTGGAGCATTCCAAGATAAAAAAAACATTTTTTAATCTAATACAACAACAAGTATGGGAAGAACAGCTACAATATCATGTTAGTTTATATCGACATGACTATATAATATATTTCACTCTTTTTCATCTACTTTTGTCAAAATTAGAACCACATATGCCAATAAAAATAGAATTAAGTTTGTTAGAGAACTGATACAATCTAAAAAAGCACTTTGTTTTAATTTGCATCATACTATCTAAGGAACGCTTATAAATATAATAGCAAAATTGTATAGTGTAGGGGAATCTACAATAAGAAAGTATACCATGGTCATTGTCAATATTATCCTCCAAAAATTATAAAATGAGTATATAAGTTTTCCATATGGTAGTAGGTTGGAAAAAATACTAAGTGATTTCCATAATTTAACTATAATTCTCATGATATACTGATGTAAGTGGGTAATTTTACCAGTATGGTGCGTATGTAGTAGTTAGACTTTGTATATCAACTAACATGGAGCTTGAGGAAAGGGCACATTATGCTGATGTAAGTGGGTTATTTTACTATTGTGATGCACATACAATAGTTAGAACTTAGATCCATGTCAATACTATTAATTAATTAATTCATGCCAAAATGTTAATCGAGATATCTATGTTTGGCCATTATTTTTTTCAAGTTACGAGAATTTAATTAAAACACCCCATTTTTTAGTAGGAACTAAAGTTACTCCAATATTATATAATGAAGTAGAACAGAGGTAAAATACACTCACAAATATAGTTAAGTAAAATCCCATTCACAAATATAGTTAAATAAAGAATTCAAGAAAAATTTGAAGGAGGATTTTTCAAAATTTGAAAAAAAATTCAAAGTATAGAATAAATTTATTTATTTTTGACTTTGGTATAATATATTTTTAGAATAGTTTATATTTATATAAGTTACAAAGAATAATGTATATGTTGAAATTTTATCTTATTATCATTAAAAAAATCAATTAATTAAATTTATATATAATTTTAGTATACGTCTATCTAATATATAAAATTAATTATAATTTATGTATAATTTTTTAAAATAAATTATTAATTAAATTATATCTTAAATCTAATTATAATTAAATTACACATTTTTGATTAGTTATTAAGATAAATATATTTGACAAAAATATATAAAATTTATCATGGCTAAAAATAAACATAGTGTGCATGTTTATTTTACTTTTAGTATAAATTACTAACTAAATTATATCTTTATTTTGAAAAAAACATATTTCATGTATTATGGATCCAAAGTTCATTTTATTTTGGATGGATTTGTTAGAGGCAATGACATCTCTTTTTTATTTGAATCCACCAAATTCATCAAGTAATTTTTTCATATATTTCATGCAAATAATTCTTCTATATATAAACTTTTAATCACTATCAAGGAAATTATATAGGGAATGGTGGAGATTATCAAGACAAAACATGTTTTGTAATCTAATACAACATGTATGAGAAGAACAACTACAATATCATGATATTTTATATCGATGTCACTATAGAATATATTTCCCTCTTTTTCATTTAATTTTGTCAAAAATAGAACCACATATGATAATAAAAAATAGGATTAAGTTTGTTAGAGAACTAGTGCAATCTAAAAAAACACTGTGTTTCAATTTGCATCGTCTTGTCTAACGAAAGCTTATACATATAATAGTAAAATTGTATTGTGTAAGGGAGTCTAGAATAAGAAAGTATACCATGGTCATTGTCAATATTATCCTCCACAATTTATAAAATAAGTATATCAGTATTCCATATGGTAGTAGGTTGGAAAAAATATTAAGTGCTTTCTGTACTTTAACTATAATTCCCATGATATGTGGTGCAGTTGATGGCACACATTAAATTATCATATTGTCCAAAATAAAATTATACTCCTATGAAATATGCAAATTGACATCATTTTTAGAGTGTTTTATTATAAATAATATGTGACGCACAAAGAATATTTTAGGATGTATGTGTAAAGTCTCCTAGTGGTGCTCATGATGCTAATCATTAGAATTATTCTACAATAAAAATAGAATACAAAATAGATAAGTATTAGCATCAACAAATTTCCAAATTAAAGGAAGTGTTATCTATCCCCAATTAATAGGGGATTCTACATATCCTATCTCTCCCTACTTATTAAAGCTATTTAATAACAATATTTCTCCAATACATGATCTTTATGACAAACACTTATCTAGAGACTATGTGAAATTGAGAATGCATTTAGTGTGCTGAAAGGGGGATGGAGATTTCTTCATGATGTAGGTGTAGAGTTGGATTAAGTGCCTAAGATTGTAGTAACATGTTGTGTGCTTCAAAAAAAATTATAAATAAATATTGAGAATGAGCTTGAAATCTAAGTAGATTTACATATAATTCTAATTCTCAACAAAATAGTGCAACAATGGAAAGAGACCAAAGAAAAGTACAAAGAGATATTATGTTTTGTGATTGGGAAAGACACTAGAATTCTAGTTTGGAGCAATTATGTATATTTTTATTACATAATATATGAAATGTTATTATTATGGACTATATGATGCATTGCTATGTTTTTTTTTTTTTTTAAAATTAAGTAAATAAATACCCAAGAAAAAAGCTTTGTCATTTAGAGTTGTATATCCAATATTTTTTCATTCATTTAATCTCTTGTTATATTTTTTCATGCTCAAGTTTTATCCTTTCTTGTTCAATTTCTTTCATTGTTTGAGTGAAATGATACATACTCTTTTCCATTCTCTCTCACAAATCTTCATTGGAGGATCTTTTTCTCTTTATATGTTTGAATTCAACTCCACTTGTATTCAAAGGAGTTTGTTGATTTAATCCTTCAACATTTTCAATGTTAATAGAGGGACTTTATGATTTTCCTTCCATGTCTTTTTAAAATGTAGATATGTTTACATTAACCTATTCTTTTCCATTATACTCTCCCATAAGACCAATCACCTTGGGTGTTTTTCCTATAATGCAATCTATATCTTCATAAAACCTCCATGTTGAAGGTGTTACCCCTGTTGTATTTTCCATTTGTTTCTCCATCTTGAATGTCTTATTCAACCATTCCATTTGTGTTTGTAATAAATACTTATGAATGATGTTCCACAAACAAGATTTAAAGCATATGCTACTTTATCTCATTATTTCTTGCCTAGATTTCTATGGTTTATTTCTTCATACACCTCAAATTTTAAAATCAAATATTTCACTTCATGTTTTCACCAAAGTTCCTCTTTTTATTCTCTCTTCAATGTCTCATTTTTTCCCTCACTATCATGTGCATGAGTTTATGAAATTGTTTCTTCTATTTTTGAATCATTAACATTATCAACAATATATGTAGTATTTTATCTATTTTTGAATGTGGAATTGAATGACCAAATTTCAATGTTTCCCTTATATTTTCTTATGAATTTCAGATGTAATTTTTTTTGGAGTTCTACATAAAGAAGTCCATTTTATGGTGTTGAGAAACCCATGTACTCTTCAAAGCTTCTTGGAGTAGATTTGAGACAAAGGTATTGAAATTATGAAAATAGGTTTAGATGGTTTCCATAAAATGATGATTTTTCCATGCCTTGCAAAATTAATAATTATTACAATCATTTAAATTATTTAACTAAATTCTAAAACTAATTCAAATACATTACATTTCCTATTTTTTTGATATATAAAAAGACCCTGAAAAAAATACATCAACTACTAAACAATGTAATTTATAAAAATTATAAAAATAGAAAAAAAATTAAATAAATGTGAAATTGAAAATTAAAATTAAAATCCACATTAAAGGAGTGAATCAAACCAAAAATATTTACAATAATAATTAAGAAAAAGGTAATATATATGCCTATCCAACAACTGATGAATACATGCTTTAAATTATTATATTTATATTTTATTTTATGATTATTTTCATTTTATAGGTGTCAATTATTTTTCATAGCAACTATAAAAATTTGAAAATATATATACCAAAAAAAATCTCCTTTTGCGTATTTAAAGGAGACATATGAGTTATTGAAAAAAATAGAGAAAAAGGGGTAAAAAACACAATTACTTACAAAGTGCATAATTTTTTTTAATATTAATATATTAAAAAAAAATTAAAAACCTAACCTGATGTCTCCCTCGAAATCTTAGACTTAAACAATGATTTTTTTAACTTGTATACTTCAAAAATGTATAGCTAACAGAATTTTATATACTTAAAAAGCTTTATGAAAAATTTTATATTTATTTAAAAATTATTTTTTAGAACCATATTTCAACTGGATGATCAAAATTGAATTTATTTGAATTAATAATATAAAAACTTACATTATCCCAGTATTTCTTGAAGGCTTTGTGTTTACCCTGTATAAACCCCTGTTCATTGTTGTTACCTTTAAAATGAATGGATATGTGTTTCTAAGTTTTTATTGTGATTTTTTTTTTGGTTTTGTTGAAGTTTTTTGATCGAAAAAAATTGATTTTATTTTAATTTTTATTAAATATGACTGTACGATAGGTAATATTTTTGGAATTAAAATTATTAAATAATGTAAAAATCTCAAACTTTTAGAATTTGAATTATTAAATAATGTATGAAAATAGAAGAGCATTACCTGGGCCTGGGCTACAACTTAGTTCACAAGGGGAGCACGTACGGATATATTTTTTAGGTTATGTGTGGACCCCAAGTGAAACATCTCCAATGTAACTACTTTAAAGTGACATGTTTTAATATTGATGTCACCAATTATTATGTTTACAAATATAGGTATATTTAGAGTGAATTTTGTGTTTACTTTCCCATTGAATGAAGGATAAGTCCCTTATCTAGTCTCAAATATGAAGATGATAAAATATGAAACTCAATTTAAAGCCATCGAGATTATAATTATGATTATAACTCTTTGTCTCTTCATGTACTCTATCATTTGTTTTCTAATTTATCATTAAATTTTCATCTCAAGGTTTTAATAAGAATTATTATTTATATTTTTGGATCCTACATGACCATTGTCAACTATGTGTGAAGATAAAGATGGTCAAAGCTAAAAAACAATTTTGGAGAGAAGTATTTATAAGAATATGAGATTGAAGTTGAGTGGTAGATATAGATCTAGGGTGTGCGACAAGTCAAAATACACTTATAGATACAAACATCATCGTCAAATCTCTCCTATGTTCAATTCAAGAAGAGTAGGAAATAGTGATAAAATTTAAAGTTTGGTTAACTACCCTTCTATCTAAAGATTTCAATTCACTGTTTATATGAATATTGGCTCTAGATTATGCATATGCAAGTAAATATGGTGATAAGAAGCCTCTCTCTACAAGAGATTACTTTACAACATCTATGTGTGGATCATGTTATAGGGTAATAAGAAACACACTTGGAATATTCCAATAGATTGATATGACCCATTCTATGTTTCCCATACTACATTTTCTATAATATTGGTAAGTTTCAATACTTCTAATCATCTACTTACTTTTATTGACCTGGTTGCTAAGGATCATGTATGGAATCAACCCCTAAATTATGAAGTTCAACCTCTTTGGTGTCATAGATGCTTCAATATTGGGCACTTAACCTCATATTGTAGCAATCCCAACAAAATGAAGGCTTAATTTATGTGGTGGATGAATTCCCTCACTGAACTTATGACAATGTCTAGAATAGGATCACCAGAGAGTAAAGCCTCAAACTCTAAAGAGGAAGCTTCATCTACATCAAGTGAGGACTTTTTTATCCCTTCAATGTCATTAGAGGACTTTTTGAATGGAAGAAACATAATGCTGAAAGAGGTTAGGTCAAAGCTTATAAGCTTTAAGTCTATAACCACCCTCATTAAAGGAAAATATAAAGGGTTTCAACACATTAGCTCATTATAAGTTTCTTTACCCTTCCATTCAAATTTTGGGGTAGAGGATAAAGAGGATTAGATGCTAAAAAATTAAAAAATGGACATCTTAATAAGGCAACTGATATAACCAACATAGCCATGTACTCTCATAAAGGAGTGAATAAGGGTATTTCTTATGGGATTCCAATTTAGTTGCTTATTATGTTATTTTTTGACAACCTATCAAGTATGGTGGTTATTGTTTAATTGGTAGTAGAATGGTTTGTTGAGCAGTGGTAGACATTTTACTAATTTTTGGGTGTCATAGGCTGATGAATATTTTGTATAAGGTTTATGGCTAGTTTGTTATGTGTTGTATGCCTTGATTTTGGCTTTATATTTTTTTGGTTGATGTTTCTTTGTTTTATATGGCTATTTAGAGCTTTAGTACAAGGTATTGGGGGTTTTTCAAAACTTTTTTTTTTTTTTTGGTGTGTGTGTGTGTGTGTGTGTGTGTGTGTGTGTGTGTGTGTGTGTGTGTGTGTGTGTGTGTGTGTGTGTGTGTGTGTGTGTGTGTGTGTGTGTGTGTGTGTGTGTGTAGACACCTCTTCCCATGAAAAATCCTATATTTTTGGCACTCTTATTTGAGCCTTCATTTGCTTTACTCTTTCAACCTTCATTTTGTCAACCAAGCCACCTAAACATATGGCTACCCACATGCTTATGAAGGCTCTACTCTTGATAGATGCTTATTCTCAGCCCTACCACCTAACCCTTGGGATACCCACACACATAATGTTATTTGTAATGTTGATAAAACATTTTTAAAAATGACATTAAGTACACAATAATTTCATTTTCACATTACATGTAAGTAAATTCCAAACTAATTATTTTCTTTTCTAACTTGAATATTTGATAAGGCCTATTATACATGAATAATTTTAGGTTCTAGATAGCATTGAAGGTAAAATCTCTCCTAGTGTGTACATATCTAGTGAATCATAGTGACTTGCATATCTACAATAGTTTGACATATACTCAACAATATGTTATTAGATTTAGTATACAAATAAGAGAAAACAACAAAGATATTTTGTGATAACAAATAAACAATTTCACTATTTAATAATCATGTATTTCACAAGCCATGTGTTTCATATAAATTCAGGTAATAACCTTTTTTTGAGTTTTTCTTTTTGAGACTTAGACCCAACATATTTTCTCAATCCTTTCATTTTTTCATCATTGAATACACCGTTATTTTCAAATCATATTTTTTTCACTTCAATCTCTTATCATTTTATGCTTGCACTTTTATAATATATTTACAACCAAAAGAATGAACTTCTATCTTTGATTTACAAGTACATTAATATATATTACAATTTGGTGTTTGTCATTAATAAATAATATAGTATTATCCCTTGTTATTTATTTGTTATAATTTATCTAAATATGATACTACATAAATGCTACATCTTTCTAAGTTTGATCATCTAAATAAAATCAAAATACTTCAATCAATATCTCGATGGTAATTTCACATGATATTCTAGTTTTATTTATGGTTTCATGAATAATCAATTGTATTTATTACTAATTTTGATTATTATGAAGTAAAAAAACTTTGATGTAAGTTTTGCATGATCATCGAGTATGACACAAGATTTATATTACATACATCAAAGTTAAACTAGTTTATTACATTATGTTTATTGGATTAAAATCATGACCAATGTGAAGCTCTGTAACTAAGAAAAACCTCAAACAATAAATATGAAAAGTAACACATGAAAATAATATGATAATCACTTCAAATATGTTGGGTTTAATATGCTCCATATGCATAATTTCATATGGGACCTGTTGGGTCCAACACACCCCATCTTCAATTCCTGAGATGGGGACCATCTTATTTTAGTTTGGTATCTAGTTTGGAGGTTGATAGATGTGAAATTCTATTTTTTTAGTGCCTCATTCATATTTAAAATATAAAAATTAAATCTTTTTCATTGTCAAAGGTCACCTTAAAATTAATTTAGGTGATATGTATCAAACAATGTTAGGATACCAATGTATATATGTCACGTAATAAGCATTTTATTCATACACAAGTTTTAAATAATATTTATTTCTAAATTTATTATTGATGGATACATTATAATCAATATTTGAACTATCAGTGATTAGTGGGGTTTGTTCTTCCATTCATTTCTTCTCCTTCATTTCACGTATTTACATGCATGGGAGGTGATGTAAGATTCCTTTATTTATGAGGGATGCAACATTTCTTCCTGCAAACTTGTCATCTTACTTAATTGATCTAGTGAGGATTGAATTTTGGGGTGTAGTGTGTGTTTATTTCTAATGAAGTAACATGTCCAAATCACTATCAGTGAGCCTATGCTCCATGTCTCAGTTGATAAGAGGGATATTTCATTTGAATGGAATGTGAGTGAGACTAGGTTAAAAAATCATTGTGTTGTAATCTTCACCTATCATGAATGTGATCAAAGAATTTATGGGCCTAGTATATCTTGAAACCCCCTATAGGGTAAAGTATGTTTCCTTATTTATCAGTAATCTTCTCCATGCCATATAAAATAAGGAATTGGTCAAGGTGGTGATAGGGAGGTTGATTAATCCTTGGTTCAAGATTGGATAGAAGGAATTAATTGTAGCATGTCTAGCCAAGAGCATGAAGAAGCTACCCCTCATTAGATGGGATTTTTATGGCATCATTCCCCTATCTATATTATATGATATCAAGGAAAGGTTTTTCTTAGTTGTATCCCATATAAACATGTTTCAAGGTCTTCTAAACTCTCCCACCCCTTCTATAAGAATAGTCTCAATGTTAGATGTAAATGCTCTTCATGCTTTATTACCATCTCTCTCATACATCCTAGGAATTCATCAGTCTCTAGGGGTGTTTGTTATAGCCCAGTTCCTGGAATAAATGTTTTTTCTGTGGGGTACCCCATACCATCACTAACATATCTCATGACCATAGTTCATAATGGAATGAAGAACACTTGCACTTGGTTTGTTTCTTCTGAGGTAAGTGGTCAGCTTCAATCCAACCTATGTCTTCTTAGCTTGGGTGGTCACATGGTACCCTAGGATGAGGATAACACTATCATGGATCACCTTTGGAAATAAACCTAATTGATTGATGGTGAGAATTCAGATGCTACCCTACATATATATTTAATTCACTTTGGGATTTTTATAGCTTTGCATTGTGCTCCTTTCGATTATTTTTTGGGGTGGTTGTTCCTACTAGTTAGTCTTACTTTGTTTTTACTAGTCATCAAGGTAGATTGATGTAATATGTTTTAGTTATTTTTGTGGTGGACTATTGGCTATTTTTATTGAACTCTCTCCCTTCTCATGGTTCTTCCCAAGTCACGGGTCTTTTTAAATTAGTTAGTCATTTAATATAATGAGTGAGGAACCCTTAACCCTCAATTATGTATCAAAAAAGAAATGTATTTTCATATAAATTTATAATATAAACTTAGAACAAAAATAAATAATATATAGGGATTAATTATAATTAGTTACAGTGTGAGTGTTATTTATTCATATTAAATCTATATTATTATTGATTTGGTAGGGAATAGCAACATGTTGGTAAGCTTTAATGATTTGTCAAGTTATTAAAAGATAAATTTAAAAACATATAACCTTTGTTTTATGAAATATATTGGGCTCATTTAAAAAATTTACAAGTGGTATAAGATAAGTATTTTATAATAAGTATTTGTATTTGTATCAAAATTGTTTTGATAATAAAAAAGATGTTAAAATAAAATACTGTTAATTTTTTAAATAAAGGTTATCTTTCAATTTATATAGGCTAGTTTAAAAATTATTAATAGGTAATCTATAAGATCTACCTAATTGTCAATGAATATTAAATTTGTAATGATAATCGATTTGGCATCCTAGGCATTGTCACATAAACTAACTCATCACAGAGAACATGGATATCTTCAATATTTAATCATAGAGAGAACATTTTTATCCAGTGAAATTTCTTAAGAATAGTTATGACACTATTGAATGGTTATGATAATATAGTCTATGGTGTTGAGTGGGTCCAAATAATATTGAGTAAAAGTTAGACTTGGTATTAGCACTAATATCTAAGTGAAAATCCTCCATCTAAGCCTATGTTAAAGTTATATAACAATCTTCATTGAAGTAGTTTCAACAAATCTTTGGTAAACTTAATGGAAACCTAGAGTTCAAGTTTTAGATCATGGTTAGATCCTCATAAAATATTTTAAGCCATTTCACAACATTTTTGTGCCATTATTATGGATCTATATTACATTCAACATGGACTGGATGCACTAGTTGAATTTTAGCAAACAAAATTCAAATTAAAAATATCTTAAAATTAAATACCAATGAAATCTTCCACTATTTTATTGCATTTTAATATCATTTTTTCCATTAGATTATAGTAATACAATCCTCTATAAACTCATGGAAAAATTTATAATCAAATATCTTGATGTAATCCTTGTATTATAATCCCTTAAATCAATTTAAAAGAACATTTAAAATTCAAATAGAAATTATCTTATGATGGAACTGTTATTTGCACTATGCTATTACATTGATATGATGTCATTATTACATGTCTTTGGTACATAAAATTTGGCATTTATAATAATTTCAAAGTCCCCTTTATAGTTATATCTAATGCAAGATGGTTACACAATAAATGAGGGCACAAACTAGGTGATGGTTCCAACATGCAAATTTTTTTGTTATCAACATTTAGACCTCATAATAACAATAGCTATTTTTCCCCTTTTTTAATTTTATTAAGAACAAATACAACGTTTATATAATTTTATGATCCTTAGGAAGTAACATATGGAGGTTTAGCATGATCACCAACTGGATGTTTAATTGGTCTTGTTTACGGCATTAGAATCCACTGGAAAATATTATTAAGAGTCATCTTATGAAACCACTATCTTCCAAATGCAAGTTCATTAGCTTTCCAATTCTTACCACAAAAAGAAAGGAAATTGAGTGATACCATTAAAACATTTTATATTTTAGGTTATCTTACCAAATAGGAAAAGCATGGTAGAGGGTGTTGATGATAAAGTAGGTAATATCCCTATATTTGAGCATAAATTTGACAGGACATTCCTTCTTTGTTCAAATAAAAAATTTTAAAAAAGTATCAATAATTGAGTATGATGATAAATAAAACAATAATTAAATATTCAATTGATTTTTTTAGATCAATTGCTTATGAAATGTCCAAGAAAAAAAACTCAATTTATTTACTTATAATTATTCATGGGTACCTATATTCAAGCCCTTTGGTTTATTAACAAATCCAAATATCCAATTTCCTATGGATTAATTTGTAGAACAAAGAGTTTCTTCTAATTATAAAACCCAATCCATTCTTACCCTAAAAAATTACAAAACATCCAAAATAATTACTTTTTGGGTTGAATACATACCTTCAGTAGAGAAGCATAAAGTAACAGTTCATAAATTTGGGAGTTACGTATCCTCCTATCCAATTGATAGTTTGTTATTTTATTAATAATAAATGGATAGGGGAAGTGCAACATAAGATGTTGATGGTAAATTATGAAACAAAACTTCCTTTTCTACAAATACTTATAAATCATATCAATTAAATATGTTATGCATGTGTATAAATTTAGGGTTTCATATACAATGCCTTAATACAACCATTATAATTAAACCTATATTCAAGTATGAAAGTGCTAGGGAATTCCCTTGGTGTTAAAATAAATAATTTTAAAAATGTATCAATCATTGAATCTAAAGATAAAGAGAACATTAATTAAATATTCAAACTCGTACATTTCTTTACTTAGTACCATGAGATAAGAAAGGGAAAGAAGTGTTGGAAATTAAAAAAAACTAAAATATAAATATGAAAATGGTATTTAGTAACATAAACTATGGCCCATATGCTCAGGCCTAGAAAATTATAAGTATAACAGTATTAATAAAATGTCTCAAGTTAATATTAGTGAATAAAATAAGCTTATCAATAGAGAGGAATGTAGCATCCATTATTCCTTTCGATCTAACATAACAAGGTAGCTGTATCAAAACACTTGGAGGTATAAGATAAGACTTTTTTAGCTCTAATGGAGAAGTGCATAGTCAAAAGTTTAACCACATACATAATGATCTCATGCGAAACAATGGCAATCAAATTAGAATACCACAATCATAATATATGCACAATCACTTTGAAAACATGTATTTCCCTATAGCATCTTGTGTTACCTAAATTTTTTAAAGCATGGATGGCTCCCAACCTTATTGTGTGCACTAGAATTTTGAGGGCACCCATCCCTATTTATGAAGGGTACCCATTATGAAAGTGAATATTTTAATGGTTTTCAACTATATGGGGTGATCTAAAATTTAGAGAGAACCCATCCTTATTTTATGGAGAGAACACAAAGCCCTATTATGGAGGGAATCCAATATAAATTTTGGAAATTTGATGATTTTGAACCATCTAGGGTACCCTAAAATTAAGATGGCATTAAATAGAGATGTGCAGTTAATAGTAGTGGAGAAAATTGGATGCCTCAACCCATGAAATTTTTTTTGTATATAGTTAATGTTTCTCCAACACATTATAATTTTTAAAAACACAAATTAAGGTAAAAAGAGAGGATAAATAGAGATGCAACATTCTCCTTTGGATTATCACATGTCATTACCCTTCCTCCCATCAGCACCCATTTGGCCACTAAGTTTGGCATTGCCTTGTCTGTAGGCAAATCCACATAAACCCCATGCACACATACCAATAGCCTTCATAAAAATAAATTAAAATATTTTGTAGGTATACATGGAAGTAAATATAATACTTTTTATTCTATAAATAATTAAAAATGGGTCAAAATCTACCATAAGAAGGTTGAATATGGTGGTCTCCCCAACAACATCCACTTGAGGATTGGGTTTAGCTATATACTAAACAAATGAATTCAATCCTCCATTCTTCGTTAATAGTTTTAATTTAAATTGATACTTTTCATACATGTGAAAATAAACCAAAACCATATAAGGAAATAATACAAGTTATTAAAAATAAAACTCTTGATTACTTATCATATCGACCTATGACTAATAACAAGTGTTGGACTGTGTGTGGAAGCATGAAACTAATATCTTAGTATTTAACTTATGAAACATAATTAGATAAAATTAATGATCTTTAAAATATTCATAAATTAATAGGAAATCTAAGTTCAAATCTTAGATGCAAAAAAACTCTCTAGAAGTGGTTATGCACTAGTTTCTAGAGGTAGTCAATCCCTATGATCACGGGACTAGGCTTAAATATATGGATAGATACAAGCACGATGAACATGGTAATTTTTATCATTATAAAAAATTATTGACATACAAAAAAATTTAAATCCATTGGATGGTAAACTCGTTGCCTTTAATTCCATCTTTGTCATAAATAAAACCCATCTTCATAATGTATGCTTGCCAATTTACAATAATGGGTATGTTCTTATGACATCAATAATTAAAACATTAACCACCATGTTGTGTCATACACAAAAAGGTTGTGTTGATTTAGGTTTTATGCAAACCCCAAAAACCTTATGATGTAGCCTATAACATTTTAGGGTTGGTAAAAGTTTTCACTCTAAGGTAGAGTTACAAGGTATTTAGTTTTGTAAACACCCTGGTGGTGGAATAATGATGAGGGAAGAAATTTGTTTACCATGAATGGACTAGTTATGGAATAATATAAATATATTTTATATGGGTGTATATATCATGGATCTAACCTAAGGTGGACAAGATTTGAAAAAAAAAACTCAAAAATAAGGAGAGGTAAGGCAGAAAATAATTCCTGGACCATACAAGATGAAATATTTCTAAGCCAACACTTTAACTAAATATTAGACAAGAAATCAAGAACCAATATCTACTAAATCTTATATAATCACACCAACAATGAGACATAGTCAAATTTCAAGAAATAAAAACATAGTATACTTAAGCACTTACGATCGAAGGTTATCATGTTTGTGAGATTATGTTTGCACGTCTACAAAGGGAGAGTATGATTGATACACAAAAGGCATTAAAATTAGTAATATCACAAAATGAATAACTATATTTCAAAGATACATCATACATAATTAGAAGACTAAGATACTAAAATGATAGAACCTCTTACTAAATCCACAGGATTGGTGAAGAATCAAGATTTGCACATCAAGAATAACCACAAAAATTTATTCTAAATTTCCTATTAATCTCAATATCCAAAATTATCCTCTATTTAGGACTGGGAGGATACAAACATATATATAATTTTTTAATGGGAAGGTCTCATCCTCCAAGCAAATTCTAAAAATACATTTCTATGAATAGGACTACGCATCCAAACCATGAAAATTATGAATGTTAAAAAGGTTTTCCCATAATATAATTTTGATACTAAAATATAATAGATACATGAAAAATAAATTAGGAACCAATGTTCCATCTTAGCCAAAACATGAAAGTATATATTTATAATTATATTTATATGGGTGTTGATATGGCACTGCTAACATAAAAACATAATGGAGTGATTGCTGGAGAAATTGAAGTAGCCATTGTAGTTCCTTGAGGAATCAATATGATCTCATTTGAAGTTGAAACAACCAAAAAAAAATTATAATCGTATATCAAATTATGTTTTGGACACGTGTTAGGCCCATTTACTAATTCTTGCTAATGCATTGAAAATAATCAAAGCATTTCACATATGCATGACTAGAATCGAAGGAGGTATATTGAGGCAAGTAGCTAGAGGTAAACACATATAAAAGGTGATATGAGGAAACATGTTGTTATAATAGGAGTATGGATTTCAGGATGTTGCAGTGTTTGCATACACTGATAAGTTATGAGCACCATAAGTGGTACTCAGACTTCTACATAGGGTCATTTCTAGGTCCTTAATCATAGGTAAATACCTCACTCTCCTCAGTGGGTTTTAGTCTCACTCAAGGATGGTTAAGTTAAAGTATTGAGTTAACCGGTAAGGATAGCTTTATTTTCTTAAGTTATCATTCAATTTAATCATAATTTTATATATATTAAGTTACATAATATAAAAAAGCAACAAAAAAACAATAAAAAACAATTCAACATTTGTAGATATTGTTTTAGCTACGTAGTAATTTATTCTAAGGCATAAGAGAAAATAGGTTTAAGTACAAGATTATCTAGTGCTACCGGTCGAGTCATAATACCTTACATCCTTTAAGGTCATTACACTATTTGTATGATTCATAAACTATTTATTACCAAACATGGATGTTAATATTAATCAATCATATAATTTTAATTTGACATTATGATTCTATAGTCATTAAACTATTTAGATTGGCATAGCCAATGCAATATTAAAAGAGTTCAAGGCAATCAATAAAACTAAACTATTTATTTATTCCATAAGAAATAACTTACAGAAATAGTGAAGTTCAATCAAGTAAATACTTAAGGAAGGATTTTTTTTCTTTTCATATAACATTCCACAATCACATGAATGCATAAATATATATCCTGGTATTCGGAATCCATTATTAATCCATCTAAAAAAAATAAAACCAACAACCATTCAATAAAAATATTCAATCATGGAACCCAACATCATTAAGCAATAAAGTTCATCCAAATTTTAAGATGAGTGGAACCCAAATAAAAGGTTCTTCATAAGGAACTTTTACAAATTTCACTATTGGTAGCCGAGGTAATAAGGTAAACAAGTGTAGCTATCAAAAAATAAAGTGAAATGCATACAAAATTTATAAGAAAGGGAATGATAAGTGTATAAATCAAATAATTCTTATGGTTTAAATTGAAATAATAACTTGTTTATTATCTTTGATTTCATTATGGGTTCCATAAATTCATTTACTCAACCATGTAAATATTCTAAGTAAAACATTATACATGCTTATTCTTAAATCATAATAATTAATTAACTATTATTTCCTTCACTAAAAAATAAAAGCATTAACGTATTAATCTTAGATTTAAAAATGTGACATACATAATTTAAGAACTAGTGTCGTATAATCATATGAAGAATGCATACCTTGCATGCAACTAGGTGCATCTGAAATGCAGGATTAGAGGGATTATTTGGTTTATTTTTATCTTAACCCAACTATCAATGTTTATACATTGCTAAAAGGATTGAGAAGCCCATATGCATCTATCTATTTATGTCCAAAAGTGATATGCAAAACCAAATACTAGTTTAGCTAATTCAAGTTAACTATGTAACTTTCATCTATCCATTCTAAATTAAAAAAATTATAGAATTATGGAACTAATGTAAAACATATTTGTGTGTGTGTGTGTGTGTGTGTGTGTGTGTGTGTGTGTGTGTGTGTGTGTGTGTGTGTGTGTGTGTGTGTGTGTGTGTGTGTGTGTGTGTGTGTGTGTGTGTGTGTGTGTGTGTGTGTGTGTGTGTGTGTGTGTGTGTGTGTGTGTGTGTGTGTGCACGCGCATGTGTGCGTGTGCACGCACGCGCGCGCGCGTGTGTGTGTGTGTGTGTGTGTGTGTGTGTGTGTGTGTGTGTGTGTGTGTGTGTGTGTTTTCATAAAGCAATAAACTAAATTAAATATCAACTTATTTGATAACATAACTCATATCAAATTTATTTCTTCTAATTGAATAGCTAATGTAAAAAATTCTAATAAAATCCCACGTTAGTATTCCTATATATATTAATTATGTTAGCATCAATATTTAATATGACTATGATGTATATATGTATCAAAACTAAAACCAACTAAAATATAATTAATAATCATTAAGAACATTAGATCCATGGAGGATTAGTATGAAAATAAACACATATATATGAACTAACGACATACTCAATTAATTCTATTTTGTTAAGATCATAAAGAATATTAACTCAATGAAGGATCAACTCAATAATTTAATAATTTAATGTCCCTATGGTCTAACATCCTCAACCAATAATCAATTTACGTTTCTCAATATTCCATTTCCATTTTCAATCCAATCATAACATCCGTTAGTAACCATCAAGATCAATATATTAATTAAATTCAAAAATAACAATTATAGACAATATTACCTATACGTATTAATAATTAATCAAGTCAACAATTAAATTATATTATCATATTCCATATGTGTGTATGAAGTTGTCAAATCATGAAGTTGAACATGGATAGCTGATCAAGACAAACCCATCCAACCAGACCTTTGAGCCCAACCATCGGTGGACCTCACCACCCTAACCAACAGTAGGATGGTGGTTATGATAACCGGGAACATGAGATGAATTATGAGCAAATCGATATCCACACAAAATACATATAGAGAAAAAAAATACACACAAAACAATCATATCATTTCATGGTGATAGAGGAATTATTAATCCATCTAAGTATAGATCGGGAGTGGGTATGGTTAAGCTAGGCTACTGAATGATATATAATAGACTATCTCTAATCCATTATATATCCTTCAAAATTATTCTTCTTGGAATCCTATCCAATAACTTGGTCATTTTTAAACATCCAAACCCCTAATATATAATTTTAAATATTTAGGTCTATTCCAAGAATGAAAGTCCACACATTCTAGTAAGTGACCCAAACATAATAAAACCTAATTAATTAATTAATGACACAACTAGAATATTGATCAATCACAATTATCAATCAAATACAATAGGAAGCAAAATAGTCAAGCCTTTATATGCCACAAGTCTAAATATGATCTAGCAAACTTAAAATGACTAAGTCAAAGTATTAATCACAATACATTAATAACCTAATCTTATTATCATTATAACTCATAGGTTTCAATATGAAATCATTCATCACAATAAAATATTTTAACTCGATATGAAACTTAACATAGTATATAAAATTCATAAATAAAATAACAAGAGTATAAAATGAGCATCATATAATCGGTCAAAGAGAAGCATAACTGAAATAATCAAGAACCAAAAATAATCATGACCAAATCAACCAAATCCCAGGGTTGGTGAACCAAATAAATTCCATGCAAACAACCCAGTCATGATAAAGATAACATAGTCACATAACTGCCTCATGAAGTCACTCGATGTGTGTGTGTGTGTGTGTGTGTGTGTGTGTGTGTGTGTGTGTGTGTGTGTGTGTGTGTGTGTGTGTGTGTGTGTGTGTGTGTGTGTGTGTGTGTGTGTGTGTGTGTGTCTGTGTTTGTGTGTGTGGTTGTCTTATAAAAACCTATTCATGTACCAAGAAGAAGACAATAACACTATTAACCACAACATAATCCACACAGTCAAACAAGATTTTATAAAAAGGAAAAGATCAAGGGTTTATAGTTTTAACCAAATGATACATTATTTTAACGTTAGAAACTTTCATTAAATAATACACATTTGAATATCAAAGATCAATATAACATAAGACACAATCATAATGTTCAAAATTCCAATTTGTTAATAACACAACCCAATACAAAGATATAATCAATTACCAGGAGAATAATAACTAGTTATGTTCTTCAGTTTTTTAAATAACATAGTCCAAGGAAAACTCATTCTACCTTGGTAAAAAAGACTTGAGTCACAACAAATAATGATTTTCATAGACAAAGATATCAACCATGGGACAAATAACCATGACTTTATCATAAAATTAGATAGGTGTAACTTAAAATAATATGGGTATCCTTGTTAATGGCCACAAACAATTTTAAATCCAAATATAGTATTGTAAACCAACATAGTTGTTTTATGAAGACCATGTTGTTAGAAAAGAAAACTAGATAGAGAAAATATCATGTCATCAAATATTGTTAACAATGCAAAATAAAGGAAACATAATATTATTAAACCACATAGTTCCCTCTTTATAAACAACATAGTCGACACAATCATGACCTTCAGGGACCATGGGTACCAAAACAATAACCATAGGCATATTAAAGGAAAACATAGTTATCTAAACATAACATAGTCAGCTATATATAAAACACAGTCACCATATTCAATAAAATGTAGTCGATATCAAACCGTGTTCTAACTCATATGAATGAAAAACACCATTGGCTATGTAAAAACATAGGCACAGATATATATATATATATATATATATATATATATATATATATATATCTGTGTGTGTGTGTGAAAAACAAAACACACATTTGCCTTTTTGTAATGCACAGTCACTTAACAGACATTTTTCAAGAATATATGCATGAGTCCTACAAATAAAATGACTGTATGTAAAATGAAATAGAAGCAAGCCACGGATCCGAACAGTAGACATATACACTTTATTTTTCAATGTAATTTTATATGCAATTAAATATATACATATCAATATATCATTATATAGGGTTTGTGCATACATTTGGAAGTTTAAAGACTTTCGGCTCGATAAGTAGCCTCTAAATGTTTATTTCAATTTTAACACACTTAACAAAAATAAACCTAGAAAACCAAATGTCTTACTCAAAAATGTAGAAGACTTCAAAATCTCAAATAAATAATAACTTATATTGCTTCACCAAGCATGGTTATGTGTCTTTCCCAAATAGTCATGCCTTCCATTAAAACTAGTCAAGTTGTTCATTTTTTCCTCCCCAATCTTTCCATCTTCTTAACTCTCCTGCCTGCCATCCAAACTTCCCATTCCTTTCATCCATTCCCCCCAATATTCCATTCAATTTTGGGAGGAGAGAGAAAGACCTCTAGATCCCAAGGCAATCCCTCGACAACCTCACCATTAATGGCAAGTATAGAAGGCTCCTTAATTAATCAATCTACCACCAAAAGAAAAAAAGATTCGCAATAAATAAAGGGATTAAACACAAACCAACCTCATTAATATTAAACCCCCACCCAATATGCCACTTACTTCATTAAATGGGTTTAAAGTATTTCTCATACAATATCGACCCCTAATTGATAACATTAAATTTAAGAATATCAACAAGATTAAACCAAGTCTAAATGCTTATGTCATGCCATGACTTAACGAGTAATTGAAACACCATGCCACCACCCTAGTATATAGTGTTATAGTGCTAGGTAGAATGGGGTAAAACATGAAAGTAGGGTGACAAGGGTTCCTAAGAGTGGTGTGTTAGGTCTAGGTAGGTTTAGATACATAACTTCATAGGTTACTAGGATCAATAGAGGGACAGAGAAAGATTCAAATACCTATAGGTGAGAATATAGAATGGGTCGTACAAAAAATATAAAGGTTGTGGCCATCAAAAACATATAATATAATATAATTAAAAATAATGAGTATAAGTAAATCAAGTAAGGTACAATAATACAAGAATAAAGACCATAACTGACAAACATAATGACCACTCAATGTGTCTAAAGGACAAAAACAAAAACTATACCTATCAGACATGTTGATGTGCTCAAAATTCACTCAGTTCTAGGAGTACATTCTTCAACATCTACCTATCTCATAGACATACTTGTAACCACTAAAAATGGCATCAATCAAAAATCGATAATAAATACAAATTTAAAAAATCATCATTAGTAGTATCAAGTCTATAAAATAATAAATCATAGAATTAAGTACATTGCCCAACACTGCTACAACTAGTACCATAGGCAACCCATCTAAATAATAGCCAATAACCAATTTAATAGTCATAATCTTAATGTTATAACAACATAATATAAAATTAAAATGCAAGATCATAACATTTTCCCCCTCTTGGAATGGAGTTGTCTCAGCGACTTAATAAAAAATTCATGCATAATGTTGTTTGAAAACATGAGCGTCTTCCCAAGTAGTGCTCCTTTTGCTTATAGAGTCCTATTATACCAAAACCTATTATATATCTATGTTATGCAAATTAACGCTATGATAGTCCAAGATTCTCAGTGGTTCCAACGGAATCTTTTCCTCTTCCATCACCTGTAAATGAGTCCAATCCAAAATATGAGATGGATCAAGTATAAACTTTCTAAATAATCCAACATAAAAAAAATGTTGAATCCTTGAAAGAGAAGGACGAAATTTCAACCAGTAAGAAATAGGGCTAATCTTTTTCACTATGTTTAAAATCTTGACAAAACATGGTTCTAACTTGGAAGCCTTGACAAATTTAATAGAACTTTTTTATTGTCCAATGTGCAGAAAAACCTTATCTCCCACACTGAATTCATGTGGAGTTCTCTTACTATCTACATAGCTCTTTTACTTGTCAAAAGCTATTTTTAAATTTTACCTTATTAATTCCATTTTCCTATCATATTATAATAGTAAATCAGATCCATTAACAACCTTATTTTCCAAGCTATCCCATCCAAGTGGTATTCTACAATTACATCCATATAACAGTTTAAATAGAGACATCTTAATAGCTGAATGGTAGGAATTATTATATGCAAATTCAACCAGATGAATATAGTCCTCCCATTTTTTTGGTTGATCCATTACATACATGCATAACATATCCTAAACCACTTGGTTGAGTTGTTTCATTTGCACGTCTATTTTTAGATGATATAAAGAGCTAAAATTTGGCTTTGTTCCAAAGGCTATATTTAAAGTAGGCCAAAACCTTGAAGTAAATAACTTATCCTAATTTGATATGATCACTTCAAGTATACTATAGAGTCTTACGAATTCTTTCACAAAGTATTTCATAAATATGGATGCATCATCTATTAAATTCTTGGCAATAAAGTGGCCAACTTTTGCTATTTTGTCAACTGCCACTAAGATTGTATCATGCTTGTTATGTGATTTTGGTAGCCCCACAATAAAATTAAGTGAGAATACATCCCATTTATCACTTATAATATCATGAGGTTATAACAACCCTCTTAAATGGTAATGCTCAGATTTGACCCACTATCATTCCAAGCATTTTACTATAAATTCAATTCATGCATCATTACAGGCCAAACATAGAGCTTTTTTAACTCATGCATCATTTTTTTAACCCCTAGATGAGCCTAATAAGGTGTTGGATTCACTTTAGTATGTATATAATTTTTCAAGTCACCCAACTCATAGACATAAATTCTACCTGTATGCCTTATCAGACCATCTATTACAACATAAAATTCATCAAATATTTTTGTTATAGGCTCATCAACCAAACCTAATCTTACATCATGGTAGAATACATTAGCAAGCTATTATTCTAAAACAACACTTCTAAAATTTTCCTTATAACACCAATAAGGTAGCAAGGTACATGCATTTGCTAAGTGCATCAACCATATGATTCTCCTTGCCTTTGACATAAGATATATTCATGTCAAAATTTCTCAAAAATTCTAGCCACCTATGTTGGCATGCATTTAAATCTTCTTGAGAGAATAAATAATCATGACTTTAATGATCGAATTTCACTCAAAAGAACTTTCCTAGTAGGAAATGTTTCCATTTTTGAGTGAATGAATAATGGCAGTAAGTTCCATATTATGTTTAGGATAGTTATTTTCATGTTCTTTCAACTTTCATGACTCATAATCACAACCTTACCATCTTGAGTCAAGATACCTTCATATCCTTCTTTAGAAGCATCAGCACAAACTTCAAAGTTACCATTTGGGTCTGGTATGATAAGAATAGGAGCTATCATAGCAACCTTTTCATCTTAATAAATGTTTACTCACACTAAGGAGTCCACACAAAAAAAATTCCCTTGCACTATAAGGAAGTGATGGGATAGGCCACACTAGAAAAATTTCAAACAAAATATTGGTAATAACCAGCCAAACCCATGATGCTACACACTTCATGCACATTGGAAGGAGTAGGCCAATCTTGAATAGCTCTAATTTTAGTAGGGTCACTATTAATGCCTTCTTTAAAAATAATGTGTCCTAAATAATGAATTTTTGACTCATAAAATGCACATTTTGATAATTTTACATAAAGCTTATGTTGTCTTAGTCTTTGCAAGACTAGACAAAGGCGTTGGTCATGCTTAGCCTCATTTTTGGAATAAATAATAATTTAATAAATAAAAACCAGCATAAACTTATCCAAGAAATATCTAAATATGATGTTCATAAGATTCATGAAAGTTAATGGTGCGTTGGTTAATTTGAAAGGCATAACTATGAACTCATAATGTCCATAACAAGTTCTAAAGGCAATTTTATGTATGTCTTCTTCCTTGATTCTCAATTGATGGTAACCAAATCTTAAATCAATCTTAGAAAAGACTGCAACATCTTTCATTTGGTCAAATAAGTCATCAATTCTAGGCAAAGGATAGTGGTTTTTTATTTTTACCTTATTTAACATGTGATAATCAACGCAAATCCTTAGCGTACCACATTTCTTATTCACAAAGACTACCAAATCACCCCAAAGAGATACACTTGGCCCAATACTTCCATTATCTAAAATTTCTTGTATATGAGCTTTCAATTCTTATAAATTAGCCACATTCATGTGGTAAGGTGTCTTAAAAGCAGGGATAGATCTGGGTATGATGTCAACAGAGAATTTAAATTCTCACTTGGGTGGTAACCTATGTAGTTTTTCAAAAAAAAATCTTAAACTCCCTTAGAATAGTAAAATCTACATGTTCTAGCTCTTTTTCACTAGATATTTCTTGTGGTTGAACTACATAGAGTTTGCAGCTCTTCCTAACAGCGCTTTTTAGCTATAAGGCTGAAAGTGTTTTATGTCTCCCAGACCCTTGCATATATTACAATTCTATAATTTGGCTAAGGTCATTAGTGCATTACACTCTTTTTCCCACACAATCAAGTGTGACTTGATGTTCATGCAGCTAATCCATCCCAAGAATGAGATCATAAAACCCTAAAGGTGTGAGAAAAATATTCACCTTGATCTTAAAGACACCAAGATCTGATTTTTCTTGTTCCAAACACTCAAAAATAGGAACTTTTAAAATCATTTAATTAACATTCATCACACCATTGAAAGTTGTAAATTTCATCCAAGAGTTGCCTTTATTATTGCACATAACAACAAAGGTATGTTATATGATATAACTAACAATTAAGTTTATAATATACATTTAATATTTCAACATGTAATTAAATTTGAGATATTAAATTTTAATATTGTCAATCTTATTTTTTCTAGGTCGAAGGTTCCTTGACAATTGCCAATATATATTTAAAGTCATTTCAGCTCACTTGTAACAACTATAGTTTCATAATTCAACCAGCATAACATGCCCACACCACAACCTTTAATTGTCCTTCATGCCATTAAGAAACTCCATATGCATATCACCATTGATTGATTTGTAATCTAAAAATTGTAAAACATACTAATATACAATATATTCTTTCAGGGCCACTATTGAAAACAATCCTTCATGCATTCACACAAATTTCACACAATCACTATTTTGCTAACAAGGCGAGAACTATCTACTTGCTAAGAGGATTTTCATTGAAAGGAAAATTTACACTTATAAACAAAAATTCATTCTATATGTTGAGATATTGAACAAAAACTAAGGTATAGAATATGTTTCTAAATTTTTTTCAAATTTGAAACTACACACTACTAACTAATTTCTACTCATTGTCTCTCACTATGTAGATAAACACTTCTTATGCCTATGGATAACCCACATCTAAGCCTTATAGGAATAAATACCTCCCTTGCCTACACAGATAAGATGAACAACTACTAATAGTATTTACTATTAAAAACTTACATCTCAAAGTTATACTATGTTTTATTTATGTTACTAATGTGAATGGATTTTGTAAATATAGATTAAACTTGAATGCACTTTATTTTATCAATAATGTTTAGTTTTATATATTACTAATCAAGGACTCACACTCAGACTTGTACTATGGTTTATTTCTATTACCAAATATTGCCATCACTTTGTAATTATATTATTCTATATTTGTTAACAAAAGAAATTGATTTTCATATTTTGTAACTTTATTTCTATTACCAAATACTTTATTTGGTGGATATTCATTCCCTATGTTGAAGCTCATATTATGGTACAGTTGGGAGTATACTTTTAAAATTGAATTGATCTGTCATTTGTGCTTGGGGTAACACCATTCATTATATAGAACAAAATATGTTTTCTTGAATTTATGATTCTTTGTGACCTACACAACATCTTCAAAACCAATAACCAATGCTATCATCACCTACATCTTTTATTTAGATCTATTAAAATGATATTTTAATAATCTATATTGATTAATTATCATATTTTATTTATTATTTCAATTTATTTTTTTATTTATCATTTATATCAATGTTTAGTTCTAGCTTCAATTCATAAACTTGTTTCAAAACTGACATTTTATCATAGTGATTATTAAAAAAAATTGTGTTTATCATTTCATATTATTACTTTGATTGTAATAATACAAAGATCAAATACAATATAGTATGTGACACAAATATAAAGACTATTCATTATATGGCCCTTGTTACTCCCAAATGGTATACTAAAGGAATCAATTTGTTTTAACTTTTGATTAAACTCACCCTTTTATACCAATCATAAATCATTATTTTTTGTGTATTGAAAAATTTGGAAGTTTATAATAGTATATCTATACATTTATTAACAAAAAAAATGTGAAAAATTATATTTATTTATGTTTTCATTTGTTAAAATTATATGCACGTTATTAAGGGAAAAAGTGCTAATGTCATACCCACTCATTGAAATAAATGCAATCATAATTTTAATATTTAAATAATAAAATTTATCTACCAAAATCATTAAAATACACATAAAAATATTAAATTAAATTGACACATGCCCCTCCACTAAGTTGGAAATTGAGGCAAGCAATATGGGTGGTAAAATTTTGGTACACGGGAGCTGCGTGTGAAAGAGAATCCATAGTCCACCATGAGACTGATAGTGAGACTAATAGGAGACATGTGAAACATAGATCTCTCTAACATGGATAACCATAAGCTAAGGTCAGCCCAAATAATGATGAATATACAGCCCCACTCCCTAGTCCATTTGATTATACCAAAGGGTGAGCAAAGAAAGCCCTTTTCATCCAATGTAGTGAGGAAGATGTCCCTGTGCTCACCCAATAGTCATCCCAGTGTATTTCATTATAATATCCATAGAAATTACCCCCTTCTTTTTCTTTTTCTTCTTCTTCATCATTTTTGTCGTGTGTGCATAGAAATGCATAGCTACACATGTGGAGATTAGCAATGAAGAATTCGTTGGTGAGAATCAGCAACATGGAAGGAGGAAAATGGGTAAAGAAGGCCCTTACTAAAACTCATCCACCCTTCAAACCACCAAGTGCATGGGATAATTTCTTTCCATCCACAGCCCATTAGGCTCTACCATATGACCAGGGTGGAAAACAAGCATGTTTCTTGAAGATTGGGGCCTTTCCTATTTTACAAATCTCATGATTCAACTAGTTAGTTAAACTTTTGAAGAATACTCCAGTAATGGAAGATGGATGTTAAAATAGGTTATCATATAATGATATTTGGTTGTGTTAGATGTACGAGTGAAACCAAAGACAACACCTCTGACCCCTCAACCAAGGAAAAAATATTAATATTTTTTTATAGAAGATTGTAATTAACTTCAATTCTATTTATTAATTTTCATGCGTGGTTGTCGATATTTTGAAGATAAACATGATTATGTGTGAAATAGGGAAATATATAAAGGATTTTTTTTCAGATCGTGGTAAAAGACAAATTCATAGATGATTATGTGCAATTATGAAACCCTAGCATAAATGATGCTCATGGATGCTTCTTTTTTATTGGAGCTTCTTAGAACCCTAAATAGAAAAGATCAATTTGATACCTCTGACTATATGAATTTCAAACCCCTTTTTGATGAAAATAGACTTAAGTTCATTGGATTTACATTACTCATAGACATTGTGAAGCTATAAAATCAAATTCCCCTATTTGTCCTCACCAAAATACTAGAATTTGAGACCAAATATATGAAAGAAGCACAAACCAGACTCTTCTTCTTGCTCTTTGACATGGCTTACACATTTTCCCCTTTTAAATATTTGTAGATCTCATTATATGAACTATATTCCTCATTTATAGGTATAGAACATTTTCTGGGTTTCTTGCATGGGTTAATCCTCTCTTTTTTCTCTGAGACACGACCTCCTCCTCCACCTTCTTCATCGATGGTAAAAATTCAAAATCTATTAAATTATGTTCTTCTATTTTATGTCAAGGTTATGTGCATAAATATAATTATTGCTAAGTTTTAAGTTGAAAACTTGTACATTTTTCATGAATTCAACTTCTTTATGCATTTTTAATTATGAGCCACTGATTTTATGTATGACATGTAATTACATTGCATGTTAATACCACCCCTCTTTAGCTCTATGTTTCATTTAAATATTTCTACTTTAAAGCAAAGATATTGTGGAATTTTTATATTTAGTAAAGTGGTTTACAGTTGGTAGGTTTGTCAATGGAAATTAGTAAGGTCTCTAATTGTGAATGTTTTCAAGAAAAATGGACGCTCTTCAAAACACATGCTAGTTAGGGGTCATGAAGGCATGGAAGATCTCAAAAAAATTGCTTTGCAATTTGAAGAAAAGATTTACACTGTTGTTGTGGACCAAGTTTGTTTCTCTTGTTCCCCACACACACATCGACACATAATTCATTAGGTTTCTATGGAATGTAGTCCATTTTGTCAAAAAAAATGTAATTAGCGTTACAAAGTTTTTTTATGTGTTTTTCTGCCCAATTTTCCTCATGATCATTGTTGATAGTGCTAGTATCTAACATTGTAATGTTATATGCCTTGTTTATAGATTTTTTGTTGATAAATAATGTAATATATCCATATTTTGGTTACCATTTTGGGAAAAGAAGTGAAAATAGCTAAATACATGATTCAATTCAATTAATTTTAAAAAACATGAGGGAAAATGACATATTTTTGTAAGAACTTAGAAAAAAATTATATATAAGATAAATTGTTTTCCCTTAATAATAATGAAATTAAGTTTAACATTTCTTTGAGCTTAAATAACTCTCAATTTAATCCAACACTAATGTATTGAATATAATGTGCTATGAATGGTAAATCAATAAATCCCCCAAATAATAGTTGAGTGACTTAAACTATCCAATCTTGGTATTTGTTTTAGTTTCTCACTATTTTTCTATGATCTATACACATTTGACATATTCTTGCAAAACTTTAATATTTTAATCACAAGTTTCATACTTTTTTTGTCTTATGGAGACTCCCAATACCGTGTCAATTTTAATACAGTTTTTTCTCTCTAGAAAGTAATAGAATTATGACTTGTTTATGATTTTAATGCTACTACACACTCTTTTACAACAAAAAAATAGATCTGATAGTATCCTATCTTTCTTAAATAAGCAAATGAAGTCCAAATTTTCACCCTATTCCCACCATTATTTGATAATTTACTTTACTTATATGATGTTAGTTCCATTTCCTTCTAAATATATATTATTATTTTATTATCATATGTAGTTGTTAACATGTGCTGATCTTTTTTATGGAGAATTTTTATGGGCCCTATGCGTAACAATATTATCTATGGAAAATCTCAATGAAGATGATATCATTGGAAACAAAAAACTAGGTTCTTAGAATGAAACCTTTACCAATTCCTTTGAAGCACTAGTAGCAACTAAAAGCCTCTATACCCTGGTTTGGGCACTCACAAAATGCTAATATTTAAAATTACTAGTTTTATTGGTTAATATGCTTTTATTTAATTTACCATTACTTTGATGTCTGCAACCAACTATAATATTTAAAATAAGGTTATATGTATATATATCAAATTATTCAAAAATTAGTCTTTGTTCACAGCTTTATATTCATTACCATTTCAACATCTCCATTTTGAGCTTGATTTCCCTTAATATTGTGACTTATGCAAAGAGATCAAGTTTTGTAGCGATTTACCCTCTGTTTTAGTGCTAAGCTTGTCTGATTTAGTAGTTTTACATGTATAGTCTTCAAAATCATTTGTGCTTTTTCATTTAAAGGATGTTGATACTATCAAAAAAGTTTTTGTATCTTTTTTTCTAATGCAATTTTCTTTTCTAGAAAGACTGGAACAAAATATTATTGTGCTTGGATGCTCGACTTGGTTAAGGAGCGATTAATTTTATTTTCATAAAATTTACGCTTAATGGGATTTAATGTCTACATAATCATAAAAACAAAATAATCAACTATATTGTAACTTGTTTCCTTATATTTTTTAACTATTTCTATAGCGCATCTTGATTTTTGAAACCTCGACCAAGTATGTCAAAAGAAAAGGTTTTTCCCCTTTTTCTTTTTGTAAAATTAAATAGTGGAGTATCACATTATATGAACATATGTAGAGAATGTGTTTTCCATAAAAATGTATATATCTATCTAATATTTTATTTTTGTGACTATTTTTCTATATCTTTATATAGACAATGTGTATATGTTAACATCATTTTTTGTTGTCTCTATAAGCCTTTTTTTATCAATTTAAATAAGTATTTTAGTGAGCCCACATCCTGTACACAAGCCTAGGACCCAATGGTTGTATAATTATAGACATGAAGGTCATTTTTTTTTAATGTGATTCTTTTTCATGATTTTAAAATATATTATAGAAAGGTTTCTACAAGCAAGCCTTGATGTATATCAATGTATGTACAAATAATGTGTATATGTCGATGTTGTTTTTCTTACCTTCATAATTCATATAGATAATGTGTGCTCGTAAACCATGTTTTACCTTTTTCTAAATGCATTTTACTTGAATGGTTTTAAATTCAATGCCTACAACCCATTTTAATATCCAATAATTAAAAAAAATCTTACTAACAATGAAATAAATTAACAAAGGGTGATTTTTTTCTAATACCGGATTTAAATGGGATGCATTCCCAAAAAATTGGAAGGTAAAAAATGGTTTATATGTAGTGGTTCTATGAATAAAAGGGCTACTTGGAACTTCAGTCGATGCTCAACTCATTGCTCAAGATATATTTGAAGCATGTAATATCTCTTGACTGTTTGGTTTGCCGAGATATATATCATGTAAATATTTTTTTAGTTTAGGGGTAACTTAGTTTAGGATTTTATCTATATGATAGACATTTTAATTTTTTATTTTAATATAAACAAAAGGTAAAATCTTATTTAAAGGAGTTGGCTTCCAAAATGGTGTGTATTTTGGTCATCATTCAATATATAAGTTCGTTGAGAAATGGGTTATAATTTTATTGTATCTAACTATGTTTGCTTCTTATTAACTTACTAATTCTTTTTTAATTTTTTTTTATCTATTCTTCTTAGAGAATAGGTATATTTATTATTATATTTCTCGACGGTCTACCTTGAAACTTTAAAAACATTCCTCCCTCTAACCATTAAATAGTTTTTATTTACACTCTTACCTAACCATAAAGTTAGTCAAAACTAAAACTAATTAGTAGCATTTAGTTCATATGATCCAATCATTTTTTTTCTCTACTTTCTAATTCTATTGTGGTAATTATGCTCTATAATCAATCACCGTATTTAATGTGGATGGCATATTAATTGTTTAGATTAGCAATTAAACGGTCAACTTTAGGTCGCTTAATAGAGACATAAGTTGTTGCAACTAGAGTAGTTTATGTGTTACGAATATAACCTCTTTAGATGTGCTTTACAAGTTACTAAATTTGATTCAAATGGATATGATGGTGACATGATTGGTGGTAAGGTTAAATTTAATAACTGTAATAATAAAAAAGGCATTTGATTCAAATGGATACGATAGTGACATGATTGATGGTAAGGTTGAATTTGATAATTGTAATAATCAAAAAGCATTTATATGAGATTTATATAGCCTACCTCCATTTTATATTGTTTGAGTTTTTGAGACTCACGCTCTCACAAAATTCAAAACTTCTTAGACTTATATTTTTATTTTAGTGATGGGTTATTTTAATTTCATAGGCACATTAAATTAGAGGGTTTTACTTAGCTTTGAGTTTTTCCTTATTAATTTTACATTGAAATAAATAATTATATTGTATTATATTTTTCATATTTTCTTTTTAGAGCTTGAGATTGGCGATCCTTTTATTTTTATGTACTCTCCTTATTAATATATAAAAGGGAAATTACTTTACCTTTTCATAGATTCACTTGGATTTCTCCAAAGTTTTTATAATTTATATACAATATACAAATGTCAATCGCTTTTGGATATTTGAGCTACATTTAAAAAAATATCCCACATATATTTTGTTCTTGTTCTACTTTATATATATATATAGTTTCATAATTTATATACAATATACAAATGTCAATCGCTTTTGAATATTTGAGCTACATTTAAATACATATTCCACATATATTTTGTTCTTGTTCTACTTTATATATATATATATATATATATATATATATAAAACACACACACATATATAGACATAGATATACATATGTATATGCATATATATAGATATACATATACATATACATATGTATATATATACATACATATGTATATATATATATATATGTATATATATATATATATATATATATATATATATATATATATGTATATATATATATATATATATATATATATATATATATACATACATATACATATATATATATATATATATATATATATATATATATATATATATATATATTTCTTTTTCTACTTACAATGTATTTAAAAAAATTGGTGACTTATATAAATAATTGTTTACACATGTATATCTTAAATTGATTTCATATGTTTCGTGTTAATAATTTTTTTTCAACAACATAAATGCCAACTATAATATGTTATTGAGGATAAAGGTAGGCAATTGTCACTGTGTTATTCTTGTTCAAAAAGCTACAATATTGTAATAATTTTTTAACTGAAAAACAAATAAAAGCAAAATCTACTTACTCTCACAGAAACTTGGCACATAACACCCTTGTTCTATAAAAACTCAAGTTGCATACCAATTAGCTTTCCATCTAATAAGAAGTAATAATAGTTGAAGTCTAAAATATGTGAGAAACCTACAATCTATAGAGGGGCCGTATATTACTGATTTGGAAGATGGTATTGAGGCGAAAGGACGGGGTCGCTTTCAAATAATGCAATTGGAAATTTTAGGAAGTGTATAGTGTTCGTTTCCATTTAATTTGAGGACGTCAGTTACCCGAAGACAAAATTATGAAAAAACAATGTTTAATTGTTTTCATTTAGATGGTACGAAAGATATTTTAAATGTTCACAGTATCATATTGAAAGTGGTGACGTTGGGATGCTGATGTCACCAATTATTGATGTTCATATTTATAAATATCTATGTTTAGAGTGAATGTTGGCATTGGGTGAATCTTTATAATTGTTCAGTCTCAAATATGGAGATGGTGAAATCTCAAAATCAATCTAAAGCTGTGGGGAATGTGTTTGCCATGAAAGGTGGGCATGGAGATTCTAGTTATGCTTATAACTCATCGTCAGTTCAGGTACTACTCATTTATTATCTGTTTTCCATTTTATTCTTAAATTTTCATCTTAAGATTTTAAGAATAACTACACTTTATTTTTTTCTCCCACATGACCGCTATGAGTTGTGTGTGAAGATAAAGATGATCAAAGCTATGAAACCAATTCTGGAGCGAGGCATTTATGAGAATATGAGATTGAAGTTGAGTAGCGGAGGCATGATATTTAGGATAGCAGATTTAGGGTGTGCGACTGGGCAGAATACTCTTATGGTGGCAGATACCATTGTCAAAGCTCTCCAATGTTCAATTCAGGGGGAGGAGGAAGAGATGGTGCCAGAATTTCAAGTCTACTTCATTGACCTTCCATCCAATGATTTCAATTCGCTGTTACGAATGTTGGCTTCAGATTGTGCAGATGCAGTTAACGGTGGTGATAATAAGTCTCCGGCTACAAGATCTTACTTTGCAGCAGCTGTGTGTGGATCATATTTCAGACGCCTCTTGCCACGAAAAAGCTTGCATTTCTGTCACTCTTCTTTGAGCCTCCATTGGCTTTCACGGGTGAATACCTAGTACTTGATAAACATTTGTCAGACGCTTTTTCCCATGAAAAAGCATGCCTTTCTGTCACCTTTCATTGGCTTTACTCCTACGACCTCACCACATGGATGCCATGCGTTTAACTTTATTTGTACTGTTGTTAAAACCTACTTTTTTTAACATTATGTACTCAGTAATGTCATTCTTTTCTCTTATAAATATCTATGTTTAGAGTGAATGTTGGCATTGGGTGAATCTTTATAATTGTTCAGTCTCACATATGGAGATGGTGAAATCTCAAAATCAATCTAAAGCTGTGGAGAATGTGCTTGCCATGAAAGGTGGGCATGGAGATTCTAGTTATGCTTATAACTCATCGTCAGTTCAGGTACTACTCATCTATTATCTGTTTTCCATTTTATTCTTAAATTTTCATCTTAAGATTTTAAGAATAACTACACTTTATTTTTTTCTCCCACATGACCGCTATGAGTTGTGTGTGAAGATAAAGATGATCAAAGCTATGAAACCAATTCTGGAGCGAGGCATTTATGAGAATATGAGATTGAAGTTGAGTAGCGGAGGCATGATATTTAGGATAGCAGATTTAGGGTGTGCGACAGGGCAGAATACTCTTATGGTGGCAGATACCATTGTCAAAGCTCTCCAATGTTCAATTCAAGGGGAGAAGGAAGAGATGGTGCCAGAATTTCAAGTTTACTTCATTGACCTCCCATCCAATGATTTCAATTCGCTGTTACGAATGTTGGCTTCAGATTGTGCAGATGCAGTTAACGGTGGTGATAATAAGTCTCCGGCTACAAGATCTTACTTTGCAGCAGCTGTGTGTGGATCATATTTCAGACGCCTCTTGCCACGAAAAAGCTTGCATTTCTGTCACTCTTCTTTGAGCCTCCATTGGCTTTCACGGGTGAGTACCTAGTACTTGATAAACATTTGTCAGATGCTTTTTCCCATGAAAAAGCCTGCATTTCTGTCACCTTTCATTGGCTTTACTCCTACGATCTGACCACATGGATGCCACGCGTTTAACTTTATTTTTGTACTTTTGTTAAAACCTACTTTTTTTAACATCATGTACTCAGTAATGTCATTCTTTTCTCTTATATTCTTCTTTTTAGGGGTGGAGCATGTTTGACAAGGCGTCTTAAACATGAATAATTTACAGGTGCCTGAGAGTGTTGAGCACCAAAGCTCTCCTGGTGTGTATATATCCAGTGAGGCAGAGGGGGCTGCGTATCTTCAACAGTTCAACACAGACTTGACAGCATTTTTGAGCGCCCGGGCAGAAGAGATAGTTGGTGGGGGATGCATGTTCATCGCTCTGGCGGGTCGTAATGCAGGCACCCACATAATGCAGCAGCAAGGAACTTTAGGAGATATTGCTCGTCACTTGGAATACGCATTTGAGGAGCTGGTCAATGAGGTATCTATTACTGTGTACTTAATGTCAAAAATGTTCTAACTTAAACTTGAATGTTTGATAAGCCCGGCCACATAATATTGATTAATTTATTGAATAAACTGCAACATTGATTGATGTAATATAAGATATTATGGACATTTTCTTTGTGCAGGGTATTATTCAAAAAGAGAACTGGGAATCCTTCAACATACCTTACTTCGGTCCCAATCCAGAGGAGGTGGAGAGCATAGTGAGGAGAGAGGGGTCGTTTGCGATAGAGAGTGTGAAGACGTTGGGAGGATTTCCTTTGCATCCAATGACACATGTGACGAGAGGGGAAGAGAAAATGTTTGGGAGAGCTGTAGAGAACCATTACAGGGCACTGTTTGAAAATATTGTTGAAGCTCACTTGGGATGTGAGCATCTGACAGATGAATTCTTCTCAAGAATTGCTAGAAGAGCAGCTGCTAAGTTTGAGGAGTATCTCCCCAATCAAATTGAGTTGGTCGTTGCCCTTCTCGTTAAAAACGGAGCACACAATAACGCCTGCTAATAAACAGAGCCTTACATGCTCAATATCTGCTTAGTACCATGTAAACTCAGCTAGATTATCTTCAAATAATAGTAAACTGAATGGTTCACTGATGTGTGGCTCAAATTCACAGATTTCAATCTCTAGTTACTACTATATTGTGAGGCTAGAAGCCATACCATGCATAGATTTCCGTTAACCGTAAAAAAAAATTTGTGGCCAACCTCACAATGGTATAGTTTGTGAGGATAGAGATCCATCACCAATATCATTATTTGGCTCTAATTTTATTTTTAACATGGTTAGACTCTTCTCGATATGACCTGCCGTCCGCAAGGCCAACCTTATTGTCCTTTGTAGTTCACGTGGAGAGATTTTTCTTACATATAACCAATCAATTGTTCTCAACACACACGCCCCCATTAAATTGTGCAGACCCACAACCCACATCTAGCTTGCATGCATCCGTCTATTTTACAATACTTATCCGTCCTTTAAACAAAATAGTGTTTATAAGAACAAGGTTGTCATGTGTCAAGTTCCTATAAAAGCTAGTAGATTTTGTGGTTTATTGTTGATTGAGATTGCCTCAAAAGTAAGTGGATGTAAAATATGTTCGTACTTTGAACAAGAAACAGAAACAGGTTGATTGATTAATTCTGAATGTAAAATTTAATATAAATAGTTGAATAGAAGTCGATGTAAAAATATTATTGTATTCACATGTACTTTAGCTTTGGATGGGCTTGACATGCTCTGATGATGACGAAGCAGATGTCAATTTTGATTTTACTGTGTTGAATGCTACATGGCCTTCTCTGGCTACTTTGATGTTTCTCGCGATGTAAAAAGAAGCATTAGAGTATTATATAAAATAATTATTTATAGTTTTTGACTTTGACATTTTCATTGGATGTGTTGAGAGATTTAACAAAGAGAGGCCAAGTGTTGAGATTGCATTGAACATACTCGAATGCAAATAAAAGAAAATTATCTAAGTACTTCAAAAACAATAGATAAGCGAAGTCAATGTTACAGTAATCTTGGGCAAGAAAAAATAAACTGCCAAAAATAGACTATATGTATAAGCTTATGCATAGCATGCATGTTTACAATATAGTTATCAAAAATAATAATTTTGTCAAAAGAATACTTGCTCGTAAGAAATAACACAACTAAAGATAAACTTAGGTTACAAGTGAACATGCAATTAAAAATGTTGGCTCATGATGTGGTAGTGGACATGGATGAAACTTGCATGTTTGTAGTTACAATTGTAACTTGAGTTATACTTTGAACAGGAAGTGCTTATATGGACATGCCAACTTTAGTTGTGACTAGAGTTACCATTGAATTGTCTTATGGAGGTGGTAGGGAAGCCCTTGGTGTTGAATTTAATTGCTTTGCTACCTCTATCTGTAGGTACAAGGCATGGCTAGCCTAAAAATAAATATTAATAGTCTCAAAATCCAACAAAGGCCACTTGAACAATTGTGGGAGTTTTTTCATCATCCTCTTGTGAGTTCTCAATGCCACTTTGACCTCTACATAAAAGTTTTATATGGTAGTAACCTTGTCTCTATCAAAATTTATTAGTTTTATCTAGTCTCCTTATTGATTCTATAAACAATCCCCTTAATCTCTTCTCTAAAGCTATCAACTGTAACCTAGAGAAGATTCTCAAAAAAGGGTTTGAGAACCAACTACCCAAGGGGATTGATTACTCCATTAACCCTCATGTCTTTCAAAATTGAGATAGATTGTCTTTCATGATTTGTAAATCATTATATTAGTGCTCACATCTATTGATGACATTCAATCAATCTATGTTTTCTAGTAGCCACATTATTTTGGACCTATGCAACATCTAGTGTTATTATTAAATTCAAGTGGGCATATGCCCTATTTCTTGTAGCTTGGCTCAAAAAATGGAACTTGGCCTTCATGTTCTTCATTTTATTCATTAATTGATATATGTCTCCCCATTTAGGCTAGGACTCAGCCCTTACAGACCTTATCAATAGAATTATGCCATATAGCTTCTTGGTTGCACCTTGTACATGGTCAATGATTTCCTTTGGGGGCTGAATAGCTATCCTCTCTTGAGACTTTTGAATAGTCTGATCATAACTTTTAAACATTTCCTTTGTTACTCCCCTCGTGGCATCCACAAAATTGTAGGGATCTTACTTGTATAGGTTTAAGTATGAGGGTTTAGTTTTTTTTTTTTCTTCTTTTTGATAGAGAGAATATGTCTTCTCTCTGCTCCAACTCAACCCTTTCCCCTTTTGCCACCTTTGTTTTCCTCTTTACCTTTCTTAAGGTGTTTTTTTTTCTTTCAAAATGAAACTTGATCATTGGTTGCTCTGCAATCAACAAATCTTGCTTGGCTACCTCTTCTTGTTGCAACCTTTAAATCCATAAAGGGACATTCAATGCAATTAGTTTTTGTGTTTTCTTTGTTTTTATAGGATTAGAAGTAGGAGATCTCCCTAGAGGAAGCATTGATTCAAGGGAATGTTCCCCAATTGAGGAAAAGGAGGTATAGCCTCCTCCAACCAGTAAATTTATTCTATGTTGAGGCATCTATGATATACTTAGCCTTCATAGACTCTTTGTTTATTATAAATGTAGAAGAATCTATGGGGAAGCATAGCCAATGGGTATGCTTTGTTATATATATGGCCTAGGGGAGTAGCTTATGTAGAAAAAATAGAAGTGGACACTAGACTCTCAAAATGCACTTTCCCAATGAGTATGTCACTTGGGTATTAAGTAAATTTTGTATATAATTAGTAACTAATGTATATATAACTCTTGTCATGGTGTCAGTAGTATTAGGGCTCTTAGGAGGCTGACTTGGAGTTTGGAAATCCTAAATCACTAGAGCTTGGATTGTGTTTGACTCAATTAGCATTGTGGTTACCTGTGCCTTATTTGTTGGGCTCAAAGAATGTAAATAATGAGAAGTATTCCCTATAATACCTATTGTAGTGGTAGAAGTTGTAGTATCTAAAGAATAAGAAACATATGCACTTACATTTTGGGGAGAGTTAGTTGGGGAAGCTACTGCAATTACAACTAAAGTATTTTGAATTAGAAAACATGGAGATGTGGTTGATGATGAACCATGTGTTGAGGTTTGTAGTTTTGAATTTACCTTGCCCTCCTTATCTCCTTATGTATCTAACAATAGCTCAATGGGATGTTCTTTAGTCTCTCCTAATATCTTAGTTCCTCCAGACTAAGCATCATTTTTATTCATCTTCAAGATCACTCTCTATAGTTTCAATGATAGATTCTAATCATTTTATTTTGTGTCCCAAACACCCACTCTTCCTCACAAGCCCACTTCTTCTCTTCTTCATCACTATCTAGTACATCAATAGGTTTCAACCTTCATGAGGGATAATTTCATGATAAAATAAACCAAATAGTCCATTGGTTCAATCCTAAGATAATTAGAGATAATTTGAGTCCCTTCAACATTAATGTGACTATAAAATGTGATCGGAGCTTAATCAGCCCAAATTTCATTAGAGAATAAAGAAAAGAATCATTTGGTTCAATGACATGCTATATAGGATGTGATTTGGGACTCAATAAACACCAATGTCATCATATAATGAATGAAATAGTCAATTGGTTTAGTTTTAGAGGCAATTAGGTTCAATATGATCCCCTTGAACCTAACTAGGACTATAAAATGTGATTTGAGGTTTAATTAACTCTAATTTCATCATAGTTTGAGCTAATTAGTCAATTGGTGCAATAAGTGACATAAATCTAGATAAAATGAGCCACATGAACCTAGTTTTAATTATATATGATGTGATTTGGAGTGAAATTGACCCTAATGTCATCATATAATGATACAAATAGTTGATTCTTTAAATCATGGATGCATCTGAGGCCAATTTGAGCCCCTTCAATGTAACTAAAGAATAGGATGTGATTTGGAGCTAAATTATTTATAATTCCATCATGAATTGATCCAATTAGTCAATTTATGCAATTATAAATGTGATTTGTGCCAAATTGAACCCCATTAACCTAATTTAAGGCTTAATCAATTGTATATGATGCAACATGTGGCTTATTAAACCCTAATTTTATCATTAATGTAGACATAGAGGTAATTAGAGATAGTATGAACCACTTAAACCTAACTATGACTATATGATGTGACTTGAGGCTAAATTATCTGATATTTCCTAACATATTGAGCCAACTAGTTAATTTTTAAAATTATTGATGCAATTTAGACAAAATTGAACACTGTGAACCTAAGTGTGACCATATAAGATGTAATTTGAGGGTCAATCAACCTGAATGTCATAAAAAAATAAGGCAAATAGTCCACAAATTCAATCAAGAATGAAATTGGGGCTGATTTGAGCCCCTTCAGCCTAGTTGCATGATCATGACATGATTTAGAACTAAATTTGTTACATCATGATTATCTTCTAGATTCATTAATCTATTAATTTTTATATTTTGTAGTTAATGATTGGTTAAATTATTGTGTTAGGAAGATGGATTTAAAATATGTTGATTTATGATATTTATATATTACTTATAGTCATGATCATTAACTTATATGTTAGCTATTCACATTTTTTATGGTACATTATGATCATGATTAGTTAGTCAATTCAGTTGTATCAATTTATTATGGATTATTTCATGATATTGTCTAACTAATATTTATTTTACTAAGATGGATGCAAGATGGAGTACACCCTCCAGACTATGACTAAGGGAAGGTATCATTAGAGAGGATGGAGTAGATGGAGATGTTGTGGGACGAGAGAACAAGACTAAAACCCTTGCACACACCATGGTGGAATCTTATTACTATTTGGTTATGGTTATTTTGATATTTCATTGATTGTGTTACATATTAATTTAATATTTGCATGTAATGATTTTGATGGTCTTACATAATTCTAGTTTCTTGATGGTTATAATTTACATAATTATTTGTCATAACTTGTGCACTAATATCATTTTACGGTCCTACTAGTGTGTAGAGTAAAAAATGAAATCTTTTACGAAATGATACTTTCTTGGGATTGGTCTTGTGTGAATGCCTCATTTTGTTATCTTGATTTTATATAAAACTCTCTATTAGTTTAAAGTGGTTGAGCACTATAGGGTTCAAATGGGTGGCATGTTTTATAATAATTAGTTATTCAAATGTTGGATGTATTAATTAAAGGCATATTTCTGTGAGGAAGTTTATGGGGTAACTTAGAGACCCATTTTTTATTTAATAAGGGTTATATTTTTAAATAGAAGGCATTATGGTTTTATTAAAAGTTAGATACCAATATTTTATAGAATGTTGAGGTGATTATGAAAAAATCATATTCTTTGGAATCTATGGCATCAAACAAAATTGGATACAAGGTCATAGCAAAGATTTTTGGAATAAAAAGTAGACTTTTGGAAAACTACATGGTTTTTCTATCATTACATTTGTTTGTTGAAAAACTTAACTAGTAGTAAGGATATTACCACCCACCATGCCAAAAATGTAGAAAATTATTACAAAATTGGAGGTTCATTTATGGGAGATCAAGTTTTGTGGGGGTTGTTCATTTATCTGGCATGCATAACTCAAGTTGAAGGAAATATATGGAGGGGAAAAGGTTCTAAGGAGAATATGGTGGATGAAGAGAGAGTTTTTGGAGAAATAATTTAGGATCTTGGATAATCCTAGAATGGTTTTCTCAGGGAGGGTTTGTGATGCAGGAGCATCTAGCAAGGACTAGTTGAATAAGCCTTAGATAGGCATTAACCCAAGCAATTATATAAGTTTCCCTCCAAGTTTTATTTTCAAAATATTCATACTTGTCATGTGGAGGAGAAATAAGGCCTAAATATGTTTTGTATAGAATTATTAGCTGCCAAAGGATTTCAATAATCCTTTTATTGTTGTAATCATCCACGGATGTTGTGGAGTCAAGCATAGTTGAGCCTTTATAGGAGAATACACGATTCAAGGAGATTGAAAAGGATTTGATTTCCTTTTTGATGAATCCGTTGGACCAGCCATATAACAAATTAACTGCAAGTTAGTTGGCATAAGAGGAGGAGAGATAGAAAGGGAGGATCTCCAAGAAAGAGAAGGAGAGTCACAAAGGCCATTCGGCCTGTATTAGCTTGTTTTGACCATGGCTAAGTAAAAGGATCCATTGCAAAGAAATAGAGAGGATCCGAATGTGCATAGAGAAAGTAAGGTCGAAGGCTTAAACCATGGTAGAAGCAAAGCCCAAGTTGGGTGTAGAGGTATAAGCAAGAGATTGAGAAGTACAGGACATCGAATCCCAAGATTACAGAGCAATTTGTAGATTTGAAGAGGAAATTGTATACTTTGTCAAGTGAGGAGTGGGACAGCATAACTGAGATTGGGTATTATTCACTGAGGAATAAGAAGAAGAGGTTTGAGAGCTTTGTACCTATGTTGGGTACCTTGCTTGAAAAGGCACACCAGGAGTAGGAGCATGTAACTACATTGGACCCGAAGAGTAGATAGGTAGAGGAGACGCCATTTCACGCAGTCGAGGTTTGTAGAGGTAGAGGAAGAGAACTAGAGGGCACTGATAAAAAAGGTAACAAAATCCGTAATTTCATCTCCACCATTGGTTTTGACGTTAAGAAATGAAGATGGAGAGCGGTGCCCACAACATGGTGTTGTGTCTATCTGCAGTAGAAGACCGTTTATGGAAGATGCCGTAAGAATCGTGCTATCTTTTGTAGCTGGTGCTGACAGTGTCTATCATTTTTTTGGTGTTTTTGATGGCCATGGTGAATCACAGGTGGCTATGCACTGCATGGAGCGGCTATATGAGGCTCTGGCAAATGAAATTTGTTTGATGGACCCGATCAACGAGACAGAGTGGAAGGCTGCCATGAAGGCCTATTTTCTAAAGATGGACGTGGAAGTCGCAGGCGTGTGTGGGGTTAATGAGAAACTCAAACATCAGGGGATCGAATCATAGGGAGAAGAGATAAACCGTGAGTTTTTATGATTTCTTAGTCTCAGTACAGAGACGTCTTTGCCTATTTAAAAGGCCATGGGCGACGATATAAAAAAATACCATCTATTTGTTCATAGATAGATGATACAATCTTGAGAGGTAAGATGTCTATGTTATGACATTTTATGAGCCTCTGTTATTCATATTTCCTCTACTTCTATATAACCTGTGGATATGGAAGGAAATTAACATTCAATTTCAAAAGGGTCAATATCGTTGTTTGCAGTCTGATGTCAGTGCATCATTTTGGTATCAGAGCTTGAAAGTTCTTGGGAATTTGGTAATTTGTTAATGATGTTGCAGTTGTTATAGGATTTGAGAAAAGGTATGAGTAAGATTTAATATTCAGCTTAAAGTCTATGTTTTGAAAATTTTCTGAGAACAGATGAGGAAGTCTTGAAGCTAATTAAAGCTTGGAAATGAGAGAGAAGAGCTCATGGAGGCTCAATAAATGGTGACCCAAGGTAAAGTAAACTTGGACTTGTGATTTGTGTTTGTTGAAGTGTTGTATAAAGAATTGCTACAGGGTTGAGAAAAGGATCAAAAGACTAGGATGCAAAAGGCCTAGGTGAGATCAAGGAGATTGTCAAAAGACCAGTCAAGGAGAAAGGCTTGGGTGAGACAAGGGATCAAAAGACCAAGGTGGAAAAGACTTGGGTGAAGATCTCAAAAATGGAAATATTGATTAGAAAAGAGCAAAGCATCAAGGTACATGAGGGTACCAAGAAGAAAGCAAGCATCCAAAAGAAGAAAGGTATGAACAGTATTGAAATTGATAAAGAGATTGACAGTTTGAAAAGAGATCTAGCTAAATTTTCAGATAGATATGAGTCTTGGATGCAGATGGACAAGCAAGCATGGGTATGGCCAATAAAGAAAAGGTTGAAGTGGCTAATTGATCTCCTAATGAAGAGGAGAAGAAGGCAAAATGAGATTGCCAAGAAGAGAGAAGCCCATAGAGGCTTGAAGAAGATAATAAGGTTGCCAAGAGAGCAACAAAAAGAGGAAGAGATTGTGAAGAAGGTTCTCATTGAGGAGAACAAGAGAAGAGAAGAAATAAAAGATAAAGTGTTAGGAAGAGCACTTGAAAAGATAAGAGTGTTGGTGAAGAGAACACTCCTAGGGACCTTGTGGTCTCTTGTTTTTATATCTAATATTGTCTTTGCATGGGTAATACAAGTATGAGCAGCCTTGTGAAGGTCAAGAGAAGGGCCTTGGAGAGTGAAGAGATTGGTGCAAGAGAAGACACCAAGTACACAAGTGAATATGTAAGAGAAAATAAAAATTTTGCTGTTGTTGATAAAGAAGAAGAGATGCATTGGTGAATGCATGAGGAAGGTGTTGAGGAACCCCTACAAGCAAGAGAAGAGATGGAAGATGAAGATGACTTCCATGATGCCATTGAAATCCAAGAAGAGGCAAGAGAACAACCAAGTACAAAGGAAGAGAAAGATTGCTCCATGGATCATGCTATCAAAGAAGTAAATGAAGTGTTAAGACCAGATTTTGATTATTATTGTGAGCATGAAGATGTTGATACACAGGTTAGAAGAGGCAAGAGGAAGATGAAGTCCTCACACAAAGTAGTCAATCATGGATACATAATGCCGAAATGGTTGAAGAAGCACACATTCGAGCAACAGGTACTTAAAGAGGAAAATTTGATGTCTAAGACTTATTTCTAAGATAAATGCAGCTTTACAAGATTGTGAAAATATAAACTAGATTGTTATCTCAGTGTTAGCCAAAGAGCATGGTTACAAAGTGCTAAAATGGCTCAAGGGATCAACAAATAGAAAAGACACAAGGCTCAATCAAGATGAAGACTCAAGCAAGAAGCAAATACAAAGCATGAAGGAAGAGGTAGAATGCAAAGTGAGCAAGGCCAGCTATCAAACAAGACAACATGAAGATGTCAAAGAGCAAAAATTGGTTGGTGAATTGAACAAGTGTCATCCTAAAGCTATGAAGAAGGTATGGATGGCTAAAGGTGAGAAAGAAAACTTCTCAAAGAATAATGAGGTAGAGCATGAGGATACAAAGATGAAAGGTAAGTCAATTGCTTGCAATGAATGGGATAATGATGTTTTTGAATCATTTAATGATCTTTTTATGGAAAATGAGGAATGTAAAATGTCTATGAAAACTAATGTGCAACAAGGAGAGAGTTCCAAGAAAATAGATGATGAAAGTGAAGATGTGAAATTAGTTCACATGATTGAAGAGAGTAAGGAAACACAAGGTAAGGGTACTTCAATTGTATTTGATGAATATATTGAAGAAATTGGTTTATGTGAAGACAAGCTAAGAAAGGATGAGATGAAGAGTAAGGCTAGTAAGGAACAAGCAATCTTTCAAGTTGATGAGCCCAAGTTTGACGAAGATAGTGATATAGATGAGATCTCACTCAAGGAGGAGTTAAGAATGTTATAGGAGTTGTTTGGTTATTCAAGAGAGATGAATGAAGGTACAAGCCATGGTGAAGACACCATTGGCAAGAGTGAAACAAGACAAGAGCAAAGCAAAGAGGCAAGGACAGTTTTGATCAAGGAACAAGAATGTGAAGCCAGCCAAAAGACTTTATGGTCTCAAGTTTTTACTTCTAACATTGCCTTTGATGTTTTGAATGCAGGTGTTAAAGTTGTGGAGATGAATGAAGTCCATAGTTCAATGGACAAATTTTTGAACCAAGAAGAACAAGAAGATCTTGAAGACATGTATGAGAATGAAGCATGGAAGCAGGAGATGGCAGCTGAAAAAGAAATGAGAAGAAGGACATATCTAAAGAGGAAGAAAAGCAAAATGAAGGACAAAGACTATCAAAGACAAACAGCAGCATTGGTATTGGCAACAAGACCTTGGGATCCAGGAATATAGTGTAGACTAATGTATGGAGGAATTAGTTCATTTGAACTAAGGTTCAAATTGTTTTTAGAGGGAGAGTATGATGCAGGAGCATCTAGCAAGGACTAGTTGAATAAGCCTTGGACAGGCATTAACCCAAGCAATTATATAAGTTTCCCTCCAAGTTTTATTTTCAAAATATTCATACTTGTCATGTGGAGGAGAAATAAGGCCTAAATATGTTTTGTATAGAATTATTAGCTGCCAAAGGATTTCAATAATCCTTTTATTGTTGTAATCATCCACAGATGGCATGGAGTCAAGCATAGTTGAGCCTTTATAGGAGAATACACGATTCAAGGAGATTGAAAAGGATTTGATTTCCTTTTTGATGAACCCATTGGACCAACCATATAAAAAATTAACTGCAAGTTAGCTGGCATAAGAGGAGGAGAGATAGAAAGGGAGGATCTCCAGGAAAGAGAAGGAGATTCACGAAGGCCATTCGGCCTCTATTAGCTTGTTTTGACCACGGCTAAGTAAAAGGATCCATTGCAAAGAAATAGAGAGGATCTGAATGTGCATAGAGAAAGTAAGGTCAAAGGCTTAAACCATGGTAGAAGCAGAGCCCAAGTTGGGCGTAGAGGCATAAGTTGGAGATTAAGAAGTACAGGACATTGAATCCCAAGATTATAGAGCAATTTATAGATTTGAAGAGGAAATTGTATACTTTGTCAAGTGAGGAGTGGGACAGCATAACCAAGATTGGGGATTATCCGTTGAGGAATAAGAAGAAGAGGTTTGAGAGCTTTGTGCCCATGCCAGGTACCTTGCTTGAGAAGGCACGCCAGGAGCAGGAGCATGTAACTGCATTGGACTCGAAGAGTAGATAGGTAGAGGAGATGCCATTTCACGCAGTCGAGGTTTGTAGAGGCAGAGGAAGAGAACTAGAGGGCACTGACAGAAAAGGTAACAGAATCCATAATTTCATCTCTGCCATTGGTTTTGACATTAATAAATGAAGACAGAGAGCGGTGCCCGCAACATGGCATTATGTCTATCTACGGTGGAAGACCGTTTATGGAAGATGCCATAAGAATCATGCCATCTTTTGTAGCTGGTGCTGACGGTGTCTATCATTTTTTTGGTGTTTTTGATGGCCATGGTAGATCACAGGCGGCTATGCACTACATAGAGTGGCTGCATGAGGCTCTAGCAAATGAAATTTGTTTGATGGACCTGGTTAATGAGACGGAGTGGAAGGCCGCCATGAAGGCCTATTTTTTGAAGATGGACGTGGAGGTCGCAGGCGTGTGTGGGGTTAATGAGAAACTCAAATGTCAGGGGATTGAATCGTAGGGAGAAGAGATAAACCGTGAGTTCTTATGATTTCTCAGTCTCAATACAGAGACGTCTTTGCCTATTTGAAAGGCCATGGGCGATGATATAAAAAAATACCATCTATTTATTCATAGGTAGCTGATACAATCTTGAGAGGTAAGATGTCTATGTTATGACATTATATGAGCCTCTATTATTCATATTTCCTTTGTTTCTATATAACCTGTGGATATGGAAGGAAATTAATATTCAATTTCAGAAGGGTCAATATCGTTGTTTACAGTCTGATGTCAGTGCATCATTTTGGTATCAGAGCAGTCTGATGTCACTGCATCAGTTTGTTGATTTAAAATTCGTGGTTTTATCATTATGAAATCATTTATAAATTGTTTCTGATATGTGACATTAAACTTCTTGAATTGGTTCTTTGTATTTTTGAATAGATTTTAAAAACATATAGGGGATTATATGTAATCAACCTTGGGGATGGGTTCAACCCATCCATAGGGTTGAATAAATATAAATCATAACCCTTGTTAAAAGGTTATGTATTTATGTATCTAGGGATAGATAGATAGAACCAAAGTTTCATTTTGAGCTTAGCTAAATAGGAAAATTTGAAACCTATTTATGGCAAGTTGTAGGTTTTGTCAATGATTAAGTTTTATTTGGAACCATTTAGATATATTTCTCATTTATTTTTATGTGTCATTAGGATGAGGCTGACTCTATTTTTTATTAAATAAACCTCTATGCATGAAGGTATATCAATTTCACTCTTTTTGTCTTTGAAATGAATAATTTGGGTATCTTTAGGTATTCTTGTGATTTTTTTACATATGTTCAATATTTGAATGAATTATTAAATTAAATATAAAAATAATTAAAACACAAATATATGTAATCAACCCTGGGGATGGTAGGACCCATCCATAGGGTTGAATACATATAGACCTAAGCCTTGGGTATACGATTGAAGATTTGAATAACTATGAGAAAAAAAATATAAGGCTCTATAATAGTGGTTTATAAATGAACTTGTACGTTTGGTTTGAGCAATTTAAGACTCTTTTTGAGATAAGTTACCTTGGGTTAGTTAATTAAAATGATATTTATAATAGTCGTACACACACACACACACACACACACACACACACACACACACACACACACACACACACAAAAGTCTTATGTAGTTTGTACATTGATCCATGTTTAATGGATAAACTCCATAAGACCCATGTGTGTGTGTGTGTGTGTGTGTGTGTGTGTGTGTGTGTGTGTGTGTGTGTGTGTGTGTGTGTGTGTGTGTGTGTGTGTGTGTGTGTGTGTGTGTGTGTGTGTGTGTGTGTACCTAAATGTGTTTAACTATTTGAAGCTTTCAAGATAAATCCTATAGAATGCTAATTAAAGATTTATAATCACTTTTAAGAAGCTTTACCTTGTATAGAATGTATGTTTATAAAATTGAATGTTAGATATGTTAATATGAATAAATACATACACTTATGTTATGGAGAAATATCTAGTGACATATTTATTATTATGATATATTATGTAATTATATTTATGTGTGTATATATGTATTTACATGGTATAAATATTGTATATGTATAGATCTTAAATGGAAATGGGTCATTAATAAGTTGTATGAGGAAGCATAAAATTGTGAATTAATATCATGACAAGAATTTTTAGACTATTTCATTTGTTCTTATGCTATGAATAAATTAGTTGATTTAATTAAAAATCTATGATTATGATTGGTTAGTTGAGTTGTACTATTTAGATGCATATGGTGAAATATATGGGATTATATGATTTCTTGTGAGATGGACTTCTTCTACTTACTTAGTGTCACTAATAGACATATTTGGGTAAATATAATTAATTTTGACTGATCTTAGAGATTTGAAAACTATATTGAAAACTTTTACCAAAGTAATGTTTATGGTTAAAACAATATCAATTCACCTCCTTGATTTAGTTTGCATGTTTTGCACAATATCATGTTAGAACGTACTTATTTATGATATGCCACATGTAATAGTTATATTAAAACACATAGGTTGTAGTTGACATTCTTGATTCTTGCACCATCATTATCTTCCCATCGATGAAGGGAGGGCCATTCCATAGTTGGGAGATTTTGCAAGGGATCTATTGTCCATGGTTTGTGTGGAAAAGAACTCAAATGATACTCTCCCTCCCCTCTAGCAATCAATCGATAGAGGATATACTCATAAATGCTTTTGGATAATAATGATTTAATTTAGACTTATATGTTCTATAAAACATTATATAATTTGTAATCTGATATTTAAATATGTAATAATATATAGTTGTACTATTTGTTAGAAATTTTTTACTTCAATAGTTGACTATTTATTCTTTTATCAATTGTGATATTTACTCCATGAGTGGTTGATTTGTAATTTGTGTATTATGATACTATTTTATGATTTATTTACAAATTCAAATCTATATTCATTATAGTGATCATTAACTAAATGAATTATATGATCAATCTGATAGTTAAATAATAGTTTATTTATTAATGTATTTAGTTAAAGATAAATTTTACTTGGAATTAGTAAATATATTTTGTTAATGAGTTAGTGATTAAAATAAATAGTTGACCTAATTCTAGTTTCACCCAGAGGGGTTGTTACACCATAATATCAGAGTTGAGGCTCAAATCTTGGACTTAATGAGTCCACCAACATATTCTTATTCTTATATTATCATAAAGGAGAATGTTTCATCGAAGATAAGTTAGCTAAGGTACATCTAATGTCAATAATACTAGCCCTCCAATTGACCTAGATTAGTTTACCATTAAGCAAGTTGTAAAGCTTAATCAAATTCTTGCAGCCATGAATGAGACTAGGGATTAAATAGCTGCCCTTGAAAATGAATTTTATGACCATATAAAGGAAAATAATTAGTAAGAACCTAAAGATCATCTTGTTGATCAATAAGTCACTTAGGAACCTAGGTAAGAGGAGGTGCCACAAGATGTGAGAGCTCATCTAGCTATAGAGATTGCATGAGACATGAAGAAATTTAATCCACCCAAGTTTGATGAAACCATTTTGGGATATGGAGTAGAAGCACGGCTAACTAAGATAGAGAAGTATTTAAAAATATGAAATTACTCTAAAGTCACAAAAGTAGTTTGGGGAACTTATCATTTGGTAGGTGAAGCAACAACATGGTGGGTAAACAATAAGTTAGAGATGAATCTCAAATCTACTACCACCACATGGGAATAATTTGTGATCTCTTTTAGAAAATGATGGCTGCCCAACTATATTTTGAATAAAATATTATAGATTTTAAAAATATAAAACAAGGATACCTTTTAGTGAATAAATATTGGGAGCAATTCACTAAGCTCCTAAAATATGTTCCTCAGTATCCAGCATATGAGAGGTTTCACATCAGGGAATTCATTATGTGATTAAAACCCCAAATTAGATGTGAGTTGGATGTGCATGGGCCATTCACTATGGATCAAGAATTTAAAATATTAGTAGAGTAGGAGTAGAAACTGAAGTCACTTGCTTAGGTCAAAGAGAAATTTAATAAAAGGTTTGGAGGTCCTAAAATGACTTTCAAAAATAAGAATTAGAAAAGGATTAGAAAATCTAAAAATCAAATCAAGAATTAGAATGCAAAGTTTAGCAATGATTTCAAGGGAAATCAACAATCTGATAGTAAGGGACCTCTAGGTGGATGCTTAATTTTTGGAGGTGATCATTATGCTATGGAATGTACTCAAGGGAAGTTAGATGGTAAAAACAAAGGTTTTACTCTGCAATAAGGATCTCTTTAGCAAAAAATTCATGCAACTATTAACAACTATCAAACTAAGATTCATACTTTTTTAATTGAGTTGTCAGGTACTTTATTTGGTCATCTAATTTTATTTTTATTTACACCAAAGCTAGTGATCCAAAACTCGAAAGCTTTGGCTGAAAGATAATTCAGAAATAAGAACAACACAATTCAAATAATGCTATCTCTGAAAAGAGATGTTTTATTTATCAAAATTGTAGACCCAAACATATGCTTATCTCTGAGAAGAGATGTCTGATTTCCATTTCAGGTTACATCTTCATTTATACATGTTTTGAAGGTGTGGGGAGGATTTGGAAGGTCACCAATATTGAGGGAGACGAATTGGTTCGACTTCCACAATTTACAACAATACAGAATTCGAGGAATTACTATTTTTAGAAACTTACTATTTTTAGACTACACTACTAAAATTGAAATTTAGGACACTTCCATTGGGTTTTATGGGGTCAAACTTCATTGAGTAGATCTCCATGCCATCTCATGATTTTCCCCTCAATATTAGCTTTCCAACGGTTCAAACGGTGAGTCAATTGGAGCTACGATGCAAAAGTTATGTCTCTCGGAAGTTTCACCATCAATTGGGGTAGACCCATCACCCAAATTGTCATCTAAATTGTTGTCCAGATCAGCTAGTGAATATTTTATTGCTCCTAAAATGCTTAAAAATCTATCCAAAAAAGTTAGAATTATGTAAAATGCATGGTTAGTTTAATATATGAATGATTCTAAGTTTAAGTCAATAAATTTTTTATCAAAGCTAAGATCAAACTACCTGATTTCACTATGATAGTGGATCTATTTGCAACACCACTAGGGTCATATGATGTGACATTAGAAGTAAACTGCTTAGCTCAGCATAAAGCTAAGGTGGATTGTTTCCTTAAAAAGGTAGAATGTTTAGATGATTTGGAAAAACTAACCCAAATCTAGGGAGCAAATGGGGGTTGAAACTTAGATATATTTCTATAATTCAGTTAAAGAAATCATAGAGAAATGGGTGTCAAAAATTTATTGTTAAGATAAATGAGATGGAGGAATCAAAAGAATCTTCCATTGAGGATTTTCCTCTTCAAAATTTTAAGGATGTTTTTCGTGAAGAATTGTTAGGTTTACCCCCTATGAGATAATTGGATTTTTTAATTGATAACATTCTAAGGTCTAAACCACAGTTTAATGCCCCCTATATAATGATGAAAACTAAATTGGTTGAGTTAAAGGCTCAACTACAAGATTTTTTCTCCAAAAGGTTGATTTGACTAAGCATGTCACCATGGGGTGCACTCATTTTGTTCATTAAAAAAAATATGGAACCCTTAGCCTATATATTGATTATAAGATGTTAAATAAGGAAAGCATAAAAATTTGGTATTCTCTACCTCGCATTGATGATATTTATTATCAAATGCATCAAACATCAGTTTTATCAAATATTAATCTTCAAGAAAAATACCATCAATTAAGAATTCATGAGAAAGACATTTTGAAAATAGGTTTTAGGACTCATTATGGGCATTATGAGTTCATAGTTATTCCTTTTGGGATTAAAAATGCACTTGAATAATTCATGAATCTTATGATTCATGTGTTTAGGGATTATATAAATCATTTTGTGTTGGTCTTTCTATATGATATCCTCATTTATTCACAATCCAAAGAGGAGCATCTAGAACATTTGAAGTTGGTTCTATACTCATTTTGAAAACATAAACTTTCTAGGAAGATGTTTAAGTGTGACTTTTTCCATAAAAAGGTACAATACCTTGGGTAAATTATATTTGAAAAAAGAAATTTCATGAATCCTTCAAAGATAAAAGCCATTATGGAGTGGTCGGCACCCACAAATGTTAATGAAGTTAGGAGTTTTATGAGTTTGTCTAGATACTACAGGAAATTTATGCCAATTTTTTCAAAAATAACAAATCCTATTACCTCTCTTCAATGAAAAATCATAGGTTTGTGTGATTTAAAAAGTGTGAGGAATATTTTTAGGAGCTAAAAAGAAGGCTTATATCGACATCAGTGTTGAGATTTCTTAGTCCAAATGGCCAATTCTTAGTAATAATCGTTGTTTCAAGAGATGGTCTTGGAGGAGTTCTTATGCAAGAAAGTTATGTTGTAAATTATGAATCTAGAAAGATAAATTCATATGAGTAAAATTTTACTCTACATGATCTAGAATTGGCTACAATAGTTTATTCCCTAAAAGTTTGGAAGCATTATTTGTTGGGAAAATCATTTGAGCTCAATATTGATAACTTAGAGCTCAAGTATATCTTCACCAAACCTAATCTAAATGCATGCCAGAGGCAATGGTTAGAGTTATTACCAGATTGTGATTTTGTTATTAACTACCTCAAATTCAAAGAAAATAGGGTTGTATATGCCCTTAGTTGTCGAAGGTATACACAAGCCTTAGATACCATCAGGAGTACCTTTCATAATTAGGTATGTAAATTTTGTTCAAGAAATGA